>CAUYTI010040944.1:0-62871 GCA_963575145.1 Galago senegalensis
AAAGCAATAACTGAGAAAATGACATGAAGGCTGTGTTGACCAGTTTGTTGGAAGTATTTCAGAATGCATGTGAAAACCCCACACTGTACCCCAGAAGAGTATCAATGTACATAGTTAACATTCAATAAAAAAAAAAAAAAGAAGAATCACAAGCAGGATTTGTGAGACTGAGTGATTGTAGACAGGAAGCAATTCCACAAAGACAGTTTCATTGAGGAAAAAAAGGAAGATATACAAAGCAAAAGTATGTCCCAGAAAGGGGAAAGGGCCAGTTTCCAGGAATTAAGGATCCCCCATGTGGTTTTCTTTTATGGGCCTGGTCGAGGGAGGGTTTCAGTAGGAGATGTTACCAGATGATTGGTATACATGATTGACAGGTGTTATTTTCCTTCAATTCCTTCCCCCAAATTAGATCTCCTCTCCCTACTTCTCTCCCCCCACTGCCCTCTTGGCTTGTATCTGCCACCTGCAGATTTAGTCCCTGCCTAGCAATTACTCACAATAGTCTGAAGGTGGAAAAAACAAGCTTTCATCATCAGGTAAATGGATAAGCTGAATGTGTTATATACATTATATATGATGGAATATTATTCAGCCATAAGGAGCAGTGAAGTTCTGGTATATGCTACAACATGGATTCACCTTGAAAACATGCTAAGTAAGCCAGGCACAAAGGGTCCAATAGTGTATGACCCCACTTATATAAAATATCTTGACTAGGCCAATTAACAGAAAGAGAAAGCAGATTATAGTTGGGGGGTGGGGTCAAGGGAGAGTGGCAGTTCTTGCCTCATGGTTACTTTCCTTTGGAGGTGGTAATGTTTTGGAAAAATATAGTGGCAATGTTTGTACATTGTTCATGTAATCAATGCCACTGAATTGTACAGTTTAAATTGTACATGCTTGAAATGGTAAATTGTATGTTATATGTATTTTATCATGATTAAAGAGTATTCCAAAGTTTAAAAAAGAATTGTTGTGAACACTGTCGGTTGCTTCTCCAGCATGTCGTCAATTGTTCCTTCTTCCCGGGCACGTGTAGTTTGGTTCAGGTCTCAACTTTGGGTGTGTCGGTGTCACAATGGCTCCACCCCCTCTTGACTGTGATTGGCCAAAGGAGTCAGATGTAAGCCAATCAATGCATGAGCTTCCTAGTGATCTGTCATTGGTTCAGGAGTGGTCTGGAGCCTAAACGGTTCCATTAGTCCTAAGGGAAGTACATTTATTCCATTATTAAAGGTTTATTTTTCTCTCCCCTTTCCTCCTGATGAACGCCAGAGGGAGTGTATTTCCCTTCTATTACTCCACACCTCAATATGAATACTCTAAAAGCAATCCAGGCATTCAGGTCTTAGATTTGTGACACATTTGTTCACTGTATGCTCCGCTCTGCCCACACCACCGGTTCCTGTCAGGGAGTTCCCCACATCCCGGTCGGGAGACCGGAGCCGTCTCCCTGCTGCTATGGAGGGTGAGCAATCCCTATCTGGAGCCTTAGGGATTTTTCCCAATGCAGCTGCAAAGTAGTGTCCCTGAAAAATAAGTAGCAGGTGCTTTCTGACTTTTTATGACATTGCAGGATAAAATACAGAGGGAGAAAACATTAGGGCTACCAGCTCTATTGTTCTAACAATCTCATTTCCTAACTGTGGCAATAGATGCCTCTGCTGAGCTCCCTGCTGTGTGATTGATTCCAAGCGACTGGCTCCCCAGTGGGTCCCCTCTATCAGGAGATAGGCTGGCAGGAGGTCTGTCTGGGCCAGCTTATCTGGATATTTGTTTGTTTCATCTTTTGTTCTGTTTTCTCAGTGGAGGAAAAGGCAGGGGGGCTCACATCTTCCCCCTCTGGGCACCTCTTGTTCCATTGATGTTCTAGTGCACAATAGAACTGCCACTCACAGCTCTTCCTCTGACACCAGTCAGCTTCCCTGAGGAAAGACACATTAGACAATAAGTGACACGGGGGCAACTGTGTGGTCAGGTGAAAAAAAAAGTTAGAACCACAAGATCACAGTACTTCCAAATAAATTACAGATGGGTAAGAGTTTAAAACAGTAAAGAAATTATGAGAGGAAATTATGGTAATAAACTTGAATACTCCGACAAAATGGACACATCTTTTGAAAATTAGAACATGTTATAACTGAGGGAAGCAATAGAAAACTCTAACATTCTGATAGAAAATAAATAGATAGAAAGGAGTGTTCAATCTTTCTCCCCTGCCAAAAGAAAGACTCAAATCTAGATGATTTGTGAGTTCTACTAAACTATCAGTAATGTTTATTATCTTATTCTAGCTATTCTATCAAGTAGAAAAGCATATCAAATTGCCCAGCTTATAGTTTATCCACTCTTTGAAAACTGTATAAAAAAGAATAAAAAATTGTAGGCATATCTTACCACTTAGACATAAAAATCATAACCCAAATCAACAAGTTCATGTAACATTCCCAGGAAAGGTTTTTATCTCAGAAGCATGAGGACAAGCCAACATTTGAAAAGAATCCTTCAATGAAATATCAATACATGCAGAGAAAAATTTAATCAAGTTCAACATCTCATTATTTTATAATTACAAATGTATCGGTGTACAATATACTTATAGAAAAGTATACAAATCATAAGTATATAGTCCAGTTAATTGTCATAAACTGGAAGCATCTAGATAACCAGCGCCTATAAACCTAAGTGCCACCTCCGTGTCCTTCCTAGCCACTAACTCTCACTTCTGACAGGGTAACCACTATCTTGATTTCAGATCAGCAGAGAAAATGTATATTATTCAATGAATGGGACAACAGAGTAGCCATGTGAAAAAAAGAATAAAGTTGGGGTCATAGATTGGTTTAGTCTGGTTGTACTTTATAAAAATAGTCATATGCTGTGCCCTCCTCCCCCATCTATGTCTGCCTTTTTTCTCTCCATATCAGACGCTTCAAAGTCTTCCAGATTGTTGGGTGGGAGCAGTTGTAGTTCACCCATTCTTACTTCAGTGTAGTGTTCCAATATGTGAACGTATGGCTTTTTTTTTTTTCTTGCAGTTTTTGACCAGGGCTGGGTTTGAACCCACCACCTGTGGTACATGGGGCTAGCACCCTACTCCTTTGAGCCACAGGCGCCGCCCAATGTATGGCATTTTATTAACCACTCAGATAATTTGAGGAGTATGTGGGTTGTTTTCAGAATAATTCTGGTATGGATTTTTTTGTGTTATTTTTGGTAAACTTTCATAGGTATTTCTGCTATGGGTGTCTTGGGTGGAATTGGGATTGTAGGAGATGCATATATTCAGCTTTTATACATAGTTACCTGAAGAGACTGTCTTAGGTCAGAAGTAAGGTCTGAAGCAAACCCGAGGTGACTATTCACATTTGAGGGATTTATGAAGGATGTGCTTTCAGAATAATCTGGTAATGTAGTAGGGAAGGAGGACAGACCAAGGGAAGAACCCAGGTAAGCTGTGATTTCAGACAAAGTCCTGTGGAGGGAGCTTCACCGATTGCACAAGAGAGCTTGGGAGCACACGTCACGCCAAGCTGGGCAAGGATGCTGGGCTTTCATACCCCTGTACCTCTCAGTTGTTGGCTAAGAGCTAAGTGGGCTGCAAACTCCCGGTAGTCTGGCTCTCTGTCCACGTGGCCAAAGTGATCTTAGTTACATGTGGCCCATTCTCTAAAAAAGAGCTACTTGTGTGGGGATTTAGGGGCAAAAGTGCTGTGAAGCGCAAAAAAGGGACAGAGGCATTCTGGGTGGAGAACAGCTATGAACCAGATGGAAAATTCATGTGTTGAAACTCTACCTTCCAATGTGACGGTATTAGAAGGTGGGGCCTTTGGGAAATAACAAAAATTAGATGAGGTCATGAGGCAGAGCCCTCACAAATACTATCAGTGTCCTCACAAGAGTCGCGAGAGCACTTGCTTCATTTCTCTGCCAGGGAGGATGCAGTAGGAAGACTGCCGTCCACCTACCAGGAAGTGGGCCCTCACCGCATCTGCTGCTCCTTGATCTGGGACTTCCAGCCTCTAGATTTGCAAGGAATCAGTGTTTGTTATTGAAGCCACCTGACAATGGTATTTTGTTACCGCAGCCAGAGCTGAGGAAGACAAGAGCTGGCTGTGTGTGCTCCAGTGGTGCCCCTTTACACACCCACAGCAGCTGTATCACACCCTTCTCTACACTTGATGCATCAGTCTATCTTTTTCAGCATAGCCATTCCAATGGTTTGACACCAGTTAGCAATGGAAAACACATTAGCAAAGCAGCTCTTAATTTAACAGAGCTTATAAACCAAAAACCTACAGCAGACATCATACTTTAAGTAGGAACATTAGGTGCATTACCTTTAGAATTAAGAAGAAATTAAGAATGAGTTCTGTTGCTGCCAGATTTTATGTGGTTTTAAAAGATTCTGGAAAATACTATCAGACAAGAGAAAGAACAAAAATTATAAGCATTGGAATGAGGATATACAATTCTATTTACAGGTGATTTTCTACATAGAAAACAAAATAATTTAATAAGCACACGAGATCCGTTTACAAAATCAATAGCATTTATCCACAACATCAATAACAATACAATACCATCCACCAATACAAGAGACAAATAAGATATCCATGATAAGGCGGTGCCTGTGGCTCAAAAGGGTAGGGTGCTGGTCCCATATGCCGGAGATGGCGTGTTCAAACCCTGCCCCGGCCAAAAACTGCAAAAAAAAAAAAAAAAAAATCCACAATAGTTATAAAGACTACAAAGTACCTAAAAATTATTAGAGGCCACACAAAATATTGTTAGAGAAAAATATAAAGCTTAATCAAAGGATATAAAGAAATCTGAGTAAACACTCATGATTTAATTAGTTAATTTCATGAAGATGTTGATATTCCCTTTATTAGTCTGGCAATTCAGTACAATCCCAATACAAATTCTGGGTTGATATTCTGAGGATGTCCATAGAATTCTTAAAGGGAAGAATAAATGCTTATAAATAATTAAGATATTATTGGGAAAGAAAAGCAAGTAGGGAGGATTTTCCTGCAATATATGAAGAGGTCCTGTAATGTTGCTATAACCAACTCAGGGTGGAGCATGTGAAAAACAGGTGACTGGACTGACAGAACAAAGCAGAAATGGCTTAGGAGGGATCCCGCCTTTATGATATGTGATGAGAGATGCACATGATTCAACACACAGATAGTCCTGGGAAACTGGCTCCCGGCCTTGGCCCACATGGAGAATCCAGTTGCATTACAGACCTCAGTGGGAAAACTAAAACTATAAAGCTAATGGGAGATATAATAGGAGAATAAGGGTTATAATGGGGCAGGAAACAGCCTCTTAAAAATGGACCGATTGTTTGCAGAAAAGGAAATAGAAATGCCCCTTAAACTCAGAAGAGACTTTCAACTTCAGTCATGTTGAGAGAAAAGCAAATTAAAACTGCAATGAATACAATGCTTTCCTTATCTACCAGATTGGCAAAAATACCAAAGTTCAGTAAGTTAAGTTGCAGGCAACTGAATCCACCGAGCTGGGTTAAGCAGATCTGCTTTTAGTTCAGGGAATTAGGCGCTTAGAGAATAGTTGGAAGTGGCTGTTACCAGCTGCTGTTAACCTGAATGAGCCATCCCCTGCAGGGCGCTGCTGGTCAGGCCTCAACAAGACCAGATGAGCCCAGGTGCTGACCTAGAGATTGTTTATTCACTTCCAAGGCCTACTGTCCTAGATAATCTGGGGAACTAGATTCCATGGTCAAGGACCCAGGCCATTGTATCTACCCAGTGAAGTATTGACTAAGTTCTTTGAAGATATAACAACTTTAAAATAGGAAGATGTGGGTGGCACCTGTGGCTCAAAGGAGGAGGGCACTGGCCCCATATACTGGATGTGGTGGTTTCAAAACCAGCCCTGGCCAAAAACTGCAAAAAAAAAAAAAAAAAAAAAAAAAAGGAAGATGTGTAACTTTGTAACCAGGAGGGGAAATCTGTTTGTTGTCTACTGTAATGAGTAACAACATTGCTAGTGTGAACTGTGAGAATACAAAGAAGATAACAAGCAGTTCTTTGAGGAGACAGCCCCCAGCTCTCTGGAATTACTGGCTTTTCTGTAAATAAAAGTGAAACTGTTGGTCTCTCCTCCGCTTCTCTGTTGAGTGGCTTGGGTGACAGGCAGATGGACTCCTTGGTCTAGCAACAGTAGAAGACTTAAGATTAGTTGCCTAGGAAAAATTTTTTACCCCCAGAATCACTCTGCCAAGATGAAGAAGTCTATGGATGCCACCGCTGGGAACATGGAAACCGGCCACTGAGGCCGTGGAGCTGGAAACCACTCGATAGATTCAGAAGCTGCCATTGCACAGCTGGCCCTGAGCCTCAGCCAGTGGGGACCTGGCTTGGCCTCTCCTCTCATGGGACTCAGGTCCAAACAAAGATTGCTTTCATTTGTCAGAACTCCAACCATGTCTGGAGCCCTTGCTGCTGGATGTCTGTCTTTGGTTTTCTGGTCTTGAGGTTCTAGAAGAGGGTAGGGATGCAAGTTAAACATGCCAGTCCCGGGTCAACCACGGCAGGTACATGGGGCAGCAGCCTCAGTGCACCCCAGGAAATGGGTGCTGTGGCTCACTTGCCTGACGACAGTCGGCCCTGGGGCTGAAGAGGCTGACACGAATACGAAGCTTCCCCTTTCTTTGAACATAAATGTTTGTGGAAATCCACTAAATGCCCTTCTTTTTGCCAGAGACTTCTATACTTGCTTCTGGGAATCACAGATACAGCCAAGCCAATTCCCGTTACACAGAGGCACACTCCTCAGATTCTCTACCCCTGGGGTGGAGAGGAGGGTGATGAAAAGAGTCCCGGGTGAGGGTCAGAGGTCTCTAGAGTCATAAGGAAACCTGGAAACGACCCCTTTTGTATTTACCTGGAAGGATTTGGACAGCATCCTCTTAAGTGTCACAAGAATGGAAAAGCAGTGAACTCAGTACTGACATGAAACTAGTGGATAAGCAATGACATGCCTGACTGGGGGAAAACATTTAAATTCAAGAAGAGGGGAGGAGAGAGGAGGCTTGTGAAGCTCCTGCCTATGGGGTACAATGTAGGGGTACAGGGCACACCTCTAGGGTGAAGGGCTCAATGGCAATTTGGACTACACCTAACGAATGCAAACAATGTAACCTAATTGTATGTCTATTCGTATTGATCTGAAATTAAAAGAAAAAAATCTCAGCTTCTAATCTGTGCTCTTCTGTATTTCTCCAGGGCAAGAAATAACTTTCTCTTTCTGGGCTTCAGTGGGGTGGGAGGCTAGTGTTTCCTCTGGTGAATGGACCCTTCTAGAGAACTGAATTCCATGAGATGCAAAAGCAGAACTGCTCTGGGGGACCATGGGCAGCCGGGTGGGCAGCCAGATGCTCTGGGGGGGGCGTGGGCAGCCGGGTGGGCAGCCAGATGCTCTGGGGGGCCGTGGGCAGCCGGGTGGGCAGCCAGATGCTCTGGGGGGCCGTGGGCAGCCGGGTGGGCAGAGGGGCCTGCTCCGCTCTGCTTCTGTGGTGAGCTCCAAGGAGCCAGCTTGCAGACAAGCCACTGGCTTCTTCCCATGGTATCTTCAGCTTTAGGTATTTTACAGCTGGGAATCCAAAGGTTGATTCCATCAGAGACAGAGGCAGAAAACAACCACCAGCCAAATGACACCCAGTTCCACACAGGTGCAGGGCAGATAGTCTTTGCTACACAGGCAAAGCCTTGGGTTTTGTTGTATTTCTCTAAATTGAACTAAACCAGGTTATTGGGAATGCAGTTTCTCAGTTATGGCTGGAGGTCCCTTCTGCTGTCTGGAGCTCCTAGGGGCATGTCAGCCTTGCTGGGGCTCCACAGTTTACACTGCACTTGGTTCCAGCATCTGTCACTTACAGAGCTCCAATGTGGTCTCATGGCCCTCGGTCCATTGCCGCCTCCAGCCTGCATTTCTCAGGGCCCAGCTCCCTGGGGGATAACACAGCCAAGTGCAGCATGGGTCTCTGCTCTTGTGGAAGCCCCCTCCTGGGGGAGAGGTAACCTGCACCCCTCTTGATCATCTACATCCATCCATCCTACCTCTCTGCCCCCACTCCAGCTGGACCACTTGCTTTAATGGACCTGGATTCCCCAATCAAGCCATGGTACAGGTTGACTTTAGGGTCCCTGGAAACTTAATTTGGGAATCCTTAAGCACACCAAGTCTTCCATGACCAAGACCTTCCATGACCTGAGAGGGAACCCAGACCTTGGAGTATCAGGGTCTGATCCAGGGAGAAGAGGGGAGGGGAACGGGAGAGGAGAACGGGAGACATGGGATTTACTCCTTTATTCTTCCAAGAACTTCATGAGAGCAAATATGACTAAAATGTCCTGCTTTAGCTGTTTTTTTCTAAATTATACAACAAAGTTTAAACAATACACTTTTAAAATCACCTTTAATGTTATTCTCTGGAAATAGAAATATCCTACAGGAAAATTTTGACGTGTCTCCTTCCAAGGCCTTCTCCTAAGTGCGTTCTTCCACCATGAAGATTATACCTTATATGCACTTTTGCAAACTTCTGTTTTTAAAAAATATGCAATTTTACAAGATAAAATTCCTTTCACCATTTAGCAATTGTCCATTGGGTTCTTACGATGCAGGTGCAGGGGTTCAGTGGACAGCAGTGCCCTCGCTGTCCTCACAGAGGCTTGTAGTCTGGGAGTCCCGGGAAGGGCTCTGGGTGGGGAGTGGGGAGCTGAGAATCACCAGCAGACAGCTGACTGGGGGGTTCTCAACCCAGAGTCTTTCCTGAACTGAATGGAAAACTTTGTGAGTGCATGTGGGCATGTGCATTTTTAAAGAAATAAATAATCCATAGTGTCAAAGGACTCTGGAAGGTAAGAGCCATGAGTATTGTGGTAAGGATGTTGTGGGCTAGGGTAGGGTGGCCTGGGAGAACATGAAAAAGGACACGCTGGGACAGGTAGTAGAAAAAGTTATGAACAAAGCAACTGAGGACAAGTGGGGTAATAGGAGGGACACCCTGCCTTCCCTCAAAGCCTGCATGAAAAGTGTCAAGGAAATGAAGGAATGAGAGAATTTCGAGGAAATTAGAATTAAACAGGACAAAAATCTACTTGGATTCCACTGTGTGACTACTTATGCAGGGAGCATGTTTCTCCTCTGGGCATTTTCTGAGCCTCGTGGCTCCTCTTAGGTCCCAATGCTATTTGCACAGAGACAAACTAATCCAGTTTCTCACTGGATGGAAGTCACATTTCAATCTAGAGCATACAATGGTGGGGTGTTTCACCAGGACCCAGGATTCTGCAACAGGCGTCTGTGAGATGAATGCATGTTTCCCCTAGACTATTTCTGTGGTTTTTACAGTGTTCTTTTAGCCACGGACTGCATTTTAAGTTTGGAATCTTGTTGTGGGCAAAATGACCTAGTGTTCCTTCTGCTCCTTGGTGCCCCGTGAAGCAGCTCTCGAGTAGTCATGCAGATAATCAACGTGCAGGCTCATTTTTCTTTTTAATTTTATGATACTTGGAGGTCACTTTGGATCAGACTGGGAATAAAACTGAACCTTATCAGGTCCCAGGCATATGGTGCCATTTTTTGACCAAGTAGATGAATACCCAGATTTAAAGCAGAACTTGGAAAAAGATGCACAGTAGATACTTCATTCAGGCTGGGACTCGGCTCAGATGATTTACCTGGACAGTGAACTGTTTAAATGCCATGCTGCTAACTTGCTGGTGTACATGGATGACACTCTTACTCATGTCTGTTTTGAAAAAAGACCCTGAATACTTCAAAGTGATGGTTTACCTGAGCCTAGAAGAGTGAAAGCCATTGAGTGAAACCTCTGTGAGCTTCTAGAATTATCTCTAAAGATGTATTGAAGTGATGCAGCTTGTATTGTTATTTTTAGATCGTCCACACTCAGGGGTGACGTGAGGACTGATGGGGAGGGAACCCACATGATAGGGAAGTTTCAGAAATAGTCGAGTGGCCCAAATCATTAGTGCTGGAGCTTTGAACTGGTTCAAGATTAGCTTTAATTATTAACCTTCTTTAATATTTCAGAGTGTCTATAATAAAAGAGGCATGGTGCATTTAATTTATAGTTATACAGCCGGAGATTGTTAAACCTGAAATGAATGCAGATCATCGTGGGTGACTGGAGACTCCCTGGCTTTTCTTCTCTGGCAGACTTGGAGATGGAATTGTTTCTCTTGGTACTGGAGTTCTCGGAGGCCATGCTGCTCGTGGTTGAAGGGTGGGGCTGAGAAATGGGAAAGCGTTGCAATGGGAATAACAAATTTTCTGCTGCTGTGTTTAGTTTAAAAAATGCTTCATTTAAGAGATTTTAAACTAAAAAAATTACTTTCAGGATAAAATCATCCTTTATTTATTCATGTTTCTCGGCATGCACACGAGCAAGAGTTCAGTAACTTCCACACTGAAATCTTCATCATTAATCTCATCCCTGAACGAGAAGTACTCGCAGTGTAGGTCTAATAGGCATCTCAGATTATTCTGGCTAATTTTCCTCTCCCCGTTTATTCCTCACTCATTCAATTTACTCCTCCCTGAGTTTTCACTAACACAGGAAAGAACATCAGAAGCCAGGAGGACAGTGGTCCACAGTGTGCAGTGGTGAAATAGTTGGTCACAACACTCCTTGTGATAGCTGGAAAAACGTGTCATTCCCTAATGAACTCCAGGTTTAAAGGAAGAGTTCACAGAACAGAATGTTAGTAGTGTGTGTCCACTGAACATGGAAGAGAATAGAGAGTCAGAAAATCCAGGGACCTGTACAGTTGGTCAAGGCAACAGCTTTTCAGTTTCAAACAGTAAAAATTAATATTGAGAAATGCTTGAGCAAAAAAGGACAGATAAAACTCAGACTTATAGTAAGTACCAAAACAAAAGTTTGCTTATCACTCCTATTGTTTAAAATCTCTGAATGGATTAAGGTGACAACCAACAAATCCGTTTGGTTGGTGGAGACAGGCCATGGAGAGAGAAAAGGGAAAATTAAGGGGACGGGGTGGAAGGGCTGGGGAGTGAGGAAGAGAGGGGAGGGAGGCATTTCTCCGGAGGAGCTGTGTGATCCTGGTACATGGAGTTACTAGAAGTAAATAAGATAAGAAGCAAACTGGATTGTTAGGTTTCTGGGAGAGATGTCCTGCCAAAGAAATCAAAAGTCTGGGTCAAAAGGATTTGTAACTAAGCTTCATAATGACCTCTGGATCAACCCTCCCCAGGGAGCAGATAGGATGGGACAGTCAGCCCTGGAAAAGGCACCGTTTCACGCCCCCTTCAGAGATGGCTGACGGGGTAACAGGAAAGGAGAGTTCCCACAAGGGGCAGCGCCAAGGCCCAGAAGCCCTGGTCATGAAGCCCTCTTGCTGAACAGAATTGGGATCTGCTTAGGGAATGCTCCCTTTCCTGGGCAGGGGTCCCCAGCGAGTCTACTCCAGAGGACTTCAGAAGCTCAGGGGACCATCTTGTAGGCTGTGGGTCTTCTGTTGCCCCCTGGAACATGCATGTGGCCTGGTGTATGTGGGTGTGTGGAAGAGGAAACGGCTCTGACTTGGGATGCGTGAGTCCCTGGGGCAAGGGCAGCTCAGCTGGACTCCTGCACAGACATCTGTGTTACTGCCTGGTGTGGAGACCCTGGCAGGAGGCTGTCCTCTAAGTTGGAGGTCCAACTGAATGAGGCTCCTGGGGCGTCTCTCAGACACACACCACACCTGGTCTCCACATGGCTCTTGACTAAATGAACAAAGGGGCTGAGTGAACTAAGGACTTCATGACTAGATTTCTTAAAGCCTGTACCAGGTTGTGCCTTGTTTCAGGCTGTGAGAGTCAAGAAGAATGAGGAAGGGTCCAGGCCCCCCATAGAGAACCAAGGAAAGGCTCACAGGAGGCAGGCAGGGTGGGGGTGGGAAACTCTTTCTGCACAGAAACCCAAAGAGCTGGGTCTATGCAGGCCTTGTGGTTGCTGAGTGTTGGTTTGTATTGTCCAGAGGTGGTAGCCCAGGTGTCCCCATGGGGAGGGGCCCCATGTCTTTGGACCTATGGTATGACTGACACCTGGTAGCTCACTCATACACCAGGTGACTCACAGCCAGTAACTCACCCATAGACCAGCTGAGTCACACCAGAATGACTCATACCTGGTGATTCACTCATACACTAGGTGATTCTTACCAGAATGACTCATGCTTGGTGACTCACCCACATACCAGGTGATTCACAAGAGGGTGAATCTTACACAAGGGTGCTCTCACATTCAACTGACTTTCATAACCCCACACTGGGTGTTTCACAAGCCTGGAGACTCATCCTGGTTCTCCTGTCAAAGGCCAAGGCCTGGGAATCCTGGGCCAAGTCCATCTGTACGTGACTCAGGGTTGCTGTCCTAAGGTACAGCCAGCCCCTGATAAGCAGAAGGCTGGGGCAGCAGGACTGCCTTCTTTGGTGATCTGGACTCCTTCACCTGCCTTTGAGGGCCTGGCAGAGACCCCAGATCCTGGTGGGCTCAGTGATCACTCAGTGCCAAGTGAATGGCATTGATCTCTGGGGTTATAGACATGTTCCCAAATTCCTGATAGCTCACTGGGCCTTGACCAAGACTGGGCTCTTTGAGAACCTTCCCAGGGTTCTATTTCCCCTTCTGGTCTGGGGCACATCTCAGAACAACAGCTTCCTTAAGTTTTTTATGCACAACAAGGAATCTGGGAGCTCAGCTAGCCACCTACAGAGTACATCTTGGGAACTCGGTTACTCATAGAGATTTGCCAGATTCTTCTGGACAGGGGCCTGTGCTGGGAGCCAAGCCAAGGGCAGGAAGACCCCCTAGGCCAGGATGTGAGGTGGCAGCCCATGGAAGCCACAGTAGGGGTGCTGTGTGCAGGGAGAGGCGCCATGTGAAGGGAGAGGGCAGTGACCGGTTGGAAGGGGCCAGGCCAAGCACTCTGTCCAGGCGGGACTTTGAAACCTGCAGTTGACAGAAACCCACTCAAACTGGTTTAAAAACAAAAAACGAAAGTATTTGTTCCTAAAACTGGAAGTCTGGAAGTTTAGGCCAGGTCTGGTAGTTCACACTTGGAATTCTAGCATTTTAAGAAGCTGAGATGGGAGGATCACTTGAGGCCAGAAGTTCAAAACCAGCCTGGGCCACACTGCAAAGCTCATCTCTACATTGGAAAAAAAATAGCTGAGCATGTGGATGGGCACCTGTACTCCCAGCTACTGGGGAGGCTCGGGCAGGAGGATCATTTTGACCCCAGGTATTTAAGGCTGCAGTGAGCTATGAGTGTGCCACTGCTCTACAGCCTGGGAGACAGAGTGACCCTGTCTCTATATGGATAGATAGATGATAGGGAGATGGATAGATAGATGATAGAGAGATGGATAGATAGATGATAGGGAGGTGGATAGATAGATGATAGGGAGATGGGTAGATAGATGATAGGGAGATGGGTAGATAGATGATAGGGAGATGGATAGATAGATGACAGGGAGATGGGTAGATAGATGATAGGGAGATGGATAGATAGATGATAGGGAGATGGGTAGATAGATGATAGGGAGATGGATAGATAGATGATAGGGAGATAGATATAAATAACAGGAAAGTCCATGGCAAGATGGCTTAGTCACAGCCAGGTCCAGGGGCTCAGAGAATGTCCCAGACTGGCTCTCCAGACTTGGTGGCTTGGCTGCCTCTGGTTGACCTTTCCCAGGTAGGTGGCACAGATGGCCCATAGCCCAGTTCTCCTGGGGTCTCTGCTCAGTTGTCCATAAAGACCTGCTAAAAAGGTTCTGGCTGGTCACATGTCAGCTTTGCCTCCACAGCGCAGGACTCTGACTGGCTGGCAGGTCATGTGTCAGTCATAGGAAAGGGAGGTGGGCCTGGGAGGCCAGGGCAGGAGCTGAGAGAGAAGCTGCCAGGCAAACAGGGCCTGTGACACCCAGGAGCACCAGGACCGCCACCACATCCTCAGAGCGAAGGGAAGCTATGACTCGGGGACATTGTCATAGTTTTGCAAACTGAGATGTGTATTTAGAGGCAAACAGGGAAGCTAGATCAAGAAGAGGCGTCCGATCCGACAATACACTCAGAGAGGTGAGGGACGTGCCATTTAGGGCAGAAGAGGAAGAAACTGAGTTGACAGATAGGAAATTCAGGTTCTCTAAAAACATCAGAAGTGGATTCTGTATGTATAAACTCAGTGAGCACCCCTGAAAAAAATGCCCCCAGAACCAAGCAGTCCCCAAACCTCAACTGGAAAACATCCCACTCTAGAACGGTGATTCCCAGCCCTTCATGTGAAGGATTGAGTTTGCATTCTGCAAAGCGTTTCTGCCATCATTTTGTTTTTGCACAGTGATGAGAGGGTTGCCCTCATCATGTAGTAGCTTCTAGTGGTGGCTTCCTTTCCATTTTTTTTTTTAATAATGCATTTCCACTTACCTTGTGCTGTCTTCTGGGATTAATTAGTGACTGCACGAGTTACATGAGGTGTAGGTGGCCAGTACTTCTTGACAGATGGCAGCTGGAAAAAATAGGAGATGATCGTGAGGCTGGTAATTATGATTTTCAGGATATGAAGAGTGTATGAAATACCTCCAGGGTTGAAACTTCCTAAGTTCTTGAGGTCCCTGAGCCCCATGGTTGGGCAGCAGCCATCCAGCCTTCATCCCTCCTGGTTGGAAATGGCATTTCCTAGCACATCACTAAGGGCAAAAAGAAAAGAAAAAGAGAGAGAGAAAGTTGATTTATACACAAAACTCCTGCTTCATAATTACGGCCTAGAATTAATTGAATCCCCTGTAGTTTTCTATACCGTGTATGCTAATGATGACCCCAAATTGATTCTCTTCTATATTTCTTTATTAACTTATCTAAAAATGACATATTGTGAGTAACGACCTCCCATACTGCTAGACTAGGCAACTTTATAATTTGCAATTCAAGCTGTTTATTCTTTTCAATTTGTTTAGGTAATTTATTTTTCTAGGAAGAAAAAAATATAAGGCCTAAATTATAAGAACTAACAGTCCCCCATTGGCTTGGAAAGTGCCAGGGATTTTAAATGAATAAATATTCCTGAAATGAGACCATCATGACCTTGTGCGGGGAGCTTGGTGAGTGGTCATGCTAGTTTTATTTTATGGACCATATTGAATTAATTTAATTATAGAATATCAGTGCTCTGCCTGGTAATTAGCAGTGCTGGCATTTCTTGGCTGGCTCTGGTGCCCAGCAGGGCTGTGGGGTCTCTGTGCCCCACACAGGGCTGGGTGCTGGCTCCAGGTGGCTGGTGTGATGCAGGACGCAGGGTGGCCCCCCCATGGCAGATTGGAGGGCTCTGGTCATCTTTTCCTCTCCCTGTACAAGCGCCTCTGTTTCCTGGGAGAGAGAACATCACCAAGGGCAGGCAGAGGGAGGTCCGTGGGGTAACTGATTTCATGCCATATTATAATTTATTATTTTATTGTGGGATCAAGTGAGTAGTTTTCAGCTTTGGAAAAACCTGAACCTTTTGTGTCCAGCCCAGCAGGTATCTCAGCAGCAGCCTCTGATCACACCCCAGGCCCATGAGCCTCAAATCATTCCCTAAGAAAGGAGGTACATCTTTGGCTAGAGAACTGTCTCTCTGTTACCACAGTGACAATGGAGAACCCGGCCCCTCCCTACACCTCCCATGGCCTGTGGTCAGCCCTTCTGCTGAGCAATGAGACCAGTCACAGAAGCAGGAAGAAACTCCCTGCTCCCTCTGCATGCTGCTTGGGCTGTCAGCGCCCCTGTTTGGGCTCCCCTCCGTCCCTCCCTCCCCCCTGCTTCTCATTAGTGGGGATAACCCACTGCTCAGGGCCAACCCATCAACCCTGCCCTGATTCCCAGGAACTGACATGAAGGACTAGCTTTTCTCTAGTCTGTGTCTCCAGACTACTTCGTGCCAGCTCCTCCCCAGGCCTCCCACGGTGGCCTCCTGTGACTGTGTTCAGCCCTCCCCTGATTGAAGCTTTGGTGTGGGCTCCTCTTGGACAGGAGAAGGCACGGTGGTTAAGAGGTTGGGGTCACAGCCTCTCTGTGCCTCGGATTATTAAAATCTATATAAAAGGAATAATAACGGTGTACACCAAAGTGCTTGGAACACTTCCCGGCAGCTCCTAGGCACCCTGCATGTGCCAGTAGTTCTGTTATTGGCCCCTCTCTCCCTGCTGCCTGCAGTGGCTGGTGCACATGCCTGGCTGACCTGTCAACCCTCCGATGCCTTCCCCACCCACCCCCTGTGTGTCTGGTTCTTCTTCCTCCTGAATGGGTCCCTCAGTCACAAACACCTGGGCCTGGCTTTCAGCCCACAGTTTCCTTCTGTACCCAGGCCCGATCAATGACCAAGGCCCATTTCTAGAACTCTCTGAGTGTTTGTCCCCTCTGTCATTTTTTTCTTCGTCTTCACTGCCAATACCTAAGACCACGCTGCCACTGTGTCCTGACCAGTCTCTCGGCCTGAATCCATTCCTGGAGTGGTCTCTTTGCAAACAGACCATGTAGGTGTCCTGTGTGCCCCCTTCCTCGTCACCTGTCACTCTGGAGAGGATGTGAGCACTTTGTGGGTGCCTTGTGAGGTCCCTGGACCTGTCTCTTGCTGTTTTTCTGGCCTCTGACCTCTCCCACACCCCCTCACACATGTCCCAGTGTAACTGTGTTGTACCACCTACTGTCACTTGAAGATACTTTGTCTTGGGAAATGTGACTCAGACCTGGAGTGAAAATACAGCTAACTTGGTGGAGACCCATCCAAAGAAGGTAGAATTAGAGACAGCATCTGCATGGGATCCTTTCTGAGGTGATTTGCATCCCCCCCCCCCACTGCCACACACCTGTGGCACTCACTGCTCTGCTCACAGGTAGGGCATTTTAGGGAGCTGACCATTGCCCATTTAAAAGTCAGACTTCTTTTTCAGAGGTCAAAGGGGAGTGGTTGATGGAGATACCAGGACACCACCAGCTGGTGACTCATGACACCATGGCTCTGTTATGTCTCGTATGTGTGGGTGGAAAGCTGAGCAGTGAGGCACTCTCTGTTGGGCTGCCGGTCTTGCTTAGGTGACTCTTTGGGGACTTGTTCTCTGCATGGAGCGCCATGGCTGGGACCACTCACTGCTGCATTGACGCACCCTGCCCAGGCTCCCTCTGTCCAGATGTTCTCTGGGCCTGCCAAGGTGGATAAACACCTTCTCGCTGGTCCTCTGACTCCACTGGGCAGGACAGGGCCTTCAAGGCTCATGGGGATGGTGTCTGGTCTGTAGGTATTCGTGTTGAGTAGGAGTCAGCTTTTGGTCCCTGTGTCCCCCAGGGGTATACACCAAGCTCTCCACTGGGTTCTTATAAAGTCTTTTCCACTTGGCTTAGGGGAAAGGCAGAAAAAAATGCAACAGCCCTTCAGAGAGAGTCTTTCTCTCCAGGAGTCTTCTTCCAAATTCCTCTCACCACTCTTGCTCATCCCCTGGGCTTTGTTCTCCACTAGCTTGCTGTGAGTGATGGGTGTGTTTCTTTGGTCACCCCCTTTCTACAAAAGTGATATACAGAGAGATGGATCAGTAAAACCTGTGGGAGGTGGTCTTGTCCCAGCCAGGACAGTTTCTACAGGACACTTCCCTGGTGCCATTGGACTGACTCAGTTCTCTCTTCTTTCTCCCTTGTAATTCTCAAGATTAACTACAGAATGTGCTGGAAATATGACACCCTGAGATAAGGAGGAATTGCCAGAACAGCCCAACCCCAGCCCTTGTCCCCTTAGAAGAAAGATGTCCTACAAAGCGTTAGCTTGGGGGTCATATTTGCCCCAGGGTATAAAACACAGGGTGGGCTTCTTTCTGGGGTCCCTTGGCTGCAGAGCCAAGACTGTCTACCTGGGTGGCATCTTGAGTCATGGGCGACCACCTTGCTGTGTATCCTGGGCCCCTGCTGGCCCTGGCTGCCCATCTGTGAGTAATAAATTGCTTTGTTTAACTTGCCATGTGAGTTCTGTCCCACTGGAGCGGAAGTAGTGACCAGTACACAGAGGACTTGCTTCTTGGTTTTCTTGGTCTCCCCAGTGGTGCGGAAGGCAGGGCTCTAGTGCCTTCCTCAGCTGCAGACCCAGGCAGCAGCATGAGGGGCGGAGGGAGGATTGTGGGCTTTCTGAAGGTGCCCTTGTAGGTGGTGGCACACGATGTGGGCTCAGCCTGGGTCTGGCCCTGATGCTGGTGTCAAGGGAGGAACAGTCCAGCTGAGGGTGACCCATGGAAATGACATACAAGCCACAAATGTGATTTTTAATTTCCCCATAACCACATTTTAAAAAGAACCAGGTGAAATTAATTTAAAATATATTCTATTGAACCCAGTATATCAACTTAACATATAAAAGATATTAATGAGATATTTTAGGTCTTCTTTCCTGCACTAATTTGTGTACTTCCAGTGTGCCTTTTATACTCACAGACCATCCCAGTCCGCACTCCAAGGCTGGTCAGCCAGTTGTGGTCGTGGCTGCCCACAGACAGCACAGCTCTGGTTGGTCAGCTGCCAGATTTCTGTTCATTAGAGTGAGGTTCCTTTCTCCAGGCCTTCAGTGCCTGGTCTCTAACTGAGGATAACGGTATTGTCCTTGGGCTTACTGGGAGGAGTTAAGCAGCCAAGTGTTGACTAGTAACATTGAAGATAATCACTAAAATTTGTCCTTACCACGATTAGGTGTTACTGTTCTGTGTGCTCTTTCTCTGGGCCTTTTATTACTGGTAACATCTATTGTCCCTGAGAACAGAGGCTACAAATAACTCAGAGAGAACAGAGAAGGCAATTGCATTTCTAAATATGAATAGCTACATTTCTGAGTGATTCTTTGGTCTTGATACTTTTGAGCACTTTGTATTAACTTAGTTACTGCCTTAATTTGATACACGGGACACAGAGAGGTTTGCCAGTTGGCCAGAGGTCACACAGTAAGTAAGTGGTAGAGCTGGAATTTGCACCTTAAGAATCTGGCTTCCTCTATATGACTTCTAACAGTTTTTTTATTGTCATAAAGACAGTTATCTTTGTGTGTGTACTAAATGTTTTCAGGAGGAAAAGATTGTGCAGTTCCTGGCTTTTGGGTCTCTAAAAATATTCCCAGAAGTAACAGCCCCAAGACACCAAGTCTAGATTATAAAAATCAGAGATTGGAAAAATGCAGAATGGCATAAAGGGATAAAGGGTCCTTTCTTTTCCCACAAAAAAGGAAAAAAAATCAGGCTGGAAACTCAGGCATGGTGGGGTGGATGGAAACCCAGATAAGTCAGGGGGCCCCCGGGCCAGGGTGAGTTTGGACCAGGCCTTCAGCACTGAGTGGGAGGGGCCTGGGCAGGGGTCTGACTTGTGTTCACTCCCCCTGTAGTGGGGGGCTCACAGACCCCTCCACCAGGGCAGTATGGGAGCAGCTGATGGGATTATTGTCTCAGGGTGGGGGATCCAAAAGAACCAAGCTAGTGAAAGGCTGTGCTGAGTGGGAGGGTCATTGCAAGGCAGGGGCAGAGGTGGTCCCAGGGTGAGCCTCGGTAGAGGGTCTGAGCCTGTCCAGTAATGGAAGGTCCCCTTGCTCCTGAGGGGGCCTGCCTGCCTACTGTGCTGTGCACCCTCTGCACAGATGCCATGGGACAAGGGTGCCCATGGGACCTGAGGTGCCTGAGGTTCAACGTTGCTGTCTGCCTTTGTCATTGACTGAAGGTAAGTTCTGGCTGTGCAGCCCCAGGCAGGGCAGGGCGCTGTCAGCTGGATGAGGCTGGATGCACAGCTGTGACAGAGGGGCCCTGCTCCTCCCAGAAATCATGAGGCATTGGGAGGGGTCCTGAGCCCAGACCTCACACCTAGAATGTGTCAGCTCCTGTGCTCAGGTTCCCTGCTGCTGAAGACGGGTGGGGCTGTCTGTTCACCCCACCCCCAGCTGAAGATTGTCCCAGGAGAGAAGGAGGGAAGGAGCAAGGGAGGGGGAGGCAGAAAGACAGGGAGGGAGGAAGAACAGGAGACTGAGAATAATTTTTCTTTTTCCTCTTTAAAGGGGCAGTCACCTGAATAACACTTGGGCCAAGCAAGGGCAGGACTGGAAGAAAACATAGTGATGCTTATTCATCCTGAAATACCTGGGTCAGACAGTGACTCTGTGGATGCTGCCAGAATCCGTCTCAGAGCGAGGCAGGCACACAGAAGCACTGCAGCCGAGTGAGCGCAGCCATCAGGAGACGCGCAGCCATCAGGAGACGGCGCACCCTGGGCCTGGAGGGTGCGTGAGCAGGTCTGCGCGTGCTGTGCAGGCGTGTGTGTGTGTGCATGAGTGTGTGTGTGTGTGTGAATATGTGTGTGTGTGTGAGATATTCTCTGAAGTGACACAGCACCCCTGCGGGAGGCTCCACTTCCCATATTCTCTAGGCTCAGGGTCTGCGGGAAACTGACAGCCATGGGGGATCCCCCAAGCCAGCTGAGCCTCTTCTGGCCCTTCCCTTCTCTGCCTGAAGAACAGGTGTGGGGACCCCCACTCCAGACTTGAAGAAACCCAGGCTCTGGGAGGTGAAGGAACTTGTTCAGAGTCATAGTTAGCTGACTGAGCAGCCAGACTTTGAGCCCAGATTTCTAGAGAAAGCTTGTGAATTTTCTACGGCCTTGCAACTATCATCCCAAAGCCAAAAAGTGGTCAAAGTCTCAAAGTTGTGTATATACACCTAATTCTGTGTGTGTGGTACTGCACTCCTTGGAAGTGAGAGAGGTCCAGCTCAGAAGCCCTTCTGATGTGGCTCTTAGAAGTCGGGGCCAGCAAAGGGCAGGGGCAGGCCCCAAGCTGCGTTTCACATCCTCCAAGGGCAGTGGGGAGGGCTGGGCTGGGGAGCAGGGTCCCCGGAGGCTCACAGGTGGTGCTGAGACAGCCCCCCAGCCCTCACTGGCATAGGAGAGCATGAAGGGCTAATTTCATGGCTGATAAAGCTCCTTGTACATAAGACTTCACAGACGAATTAGAGCACTGCTCTTGTCTTCTTTACTGTGACATTTGTTTTCCCCTTACATTGAGAGAGGGAGATGTTCCAGCCTTCCTCAGTCCTGGCCCCTGCAACCATGCGAGGAAGGATCAGGGCTTTTGTGATAAAAGTGTGGACACCCAGATAAGTGTAGAAGCTGGCCCGGGGCACCCAGCCCTTAGACAGGTCAGGAGGAGAGGGTGCTGTCAGGGGAGTCTGGTGAGAGGCTGTGGGTGCAGATGTCATCCTGAGATGATGCGGCCTGACTGGGTTTGAAGTGATCTTGTCCCATGTCTCCCATTCTCCAGGACCTGCCTCAGTTGGGACTTCACTGGTGCTGTGCTCATGGTCATCTCCCTGTCCCCAAGTCCATATCCCAGGCCAACTCTGCTAAGCCTTTTGTCTCTCCATGCACCAGGCTCTGCCATTTCAAGATGTTTTCACTGATGCCCATGGCTCTCTGCCACCGGCTCTCTGCCCCCATCAGAGATGAGGAGCTGAGAGTGTCTGTGTGGTGGGCTGGCAGGAGTCACAAACACAGCCTGCCACTCACTTTCTGCTGAGGTTCCACGCTCTGGGCACAGTCCCCGTCTCACACGCGGTGGCTCCTGCTGAGGTTCCACGCTCTGGGCACAGTCCCCTTCTCACACGCGGTGGCTCCTGCTGAGGTTCCACGCTCTGGGCGCAGTCCCCAGCTCACAGGTGGTGGCTCCTGCTGAGGTTCCACGCTCTGGGCGCAGTCCCCAGCTCACACACGGTGGCTCCTGCTGAGGTTCCACGCACTGGGCGCAGTCCCCAGCTCACACACGGTGGCTCCTGCTGAGGTTCCATGCTCTGGGCGCAGTCCCCAGCTCACACATGATGGCTCCTGCTGAGGTTCTCCGCCCCCTAGTTCTTCAAGATACTGGAAGCACCTTGGGAACAGGCACCATATTGTTTTCTTTCCTGTTTTTATCCGAGTGTGAAACAGACACACACAGGCACACACACATCCACAGGCACAGAGAAGCTCCCACAAGTACATACAGTGTACACCAGCAGTCCCCAACCTCTTGGACATGAGAGATGGCTTCATAGAAGACAATTTTTACACGAAAGACAGGTGGGGTGGGGTGGGGACATTAGATTTTCATTAGGAGCGTGTGACCTAGGCCCTCACATGTGCAGTTTACAATAGGGTGGGCGCTCCTCTGAGAATCTGATGCTGCCATGATGTGACATGGGGCAGAGCTCCGGGGGTGATGCCAGCTGGGAGCAGCTGGAAATGCAGAGGCAGCTTTACTGGCCTGTCATTCACCCCCTGTTGTGTGGCCTGGTTCCTAACCGGCCACGGACCAGTACTAGTCTACGGCCCAAAGGTTGGGGACCACAGGTATACATAGAATACACGTATGAACTCACAACCACAGAACATGCACATACGTGTCTGAGTCTCGTACCTGGCTGTGTGTGCGCGTGACTCCTGCCAGTCCAGCACACGTGAACACGCCTTCTTGCCTGCACTCCTTGAGCACACAGGTATGTCAAGGGAACGGAGTTGGAAGAGATTTTTGGCAGAAAACGGGACTAAGGATTGCCTGTGTGTCCTTGGCTCTGCTGGAGCCTGGGTCCCCTCCACCCATGGGTCTGGCCAGCATGCACTGGGGGGCCAGGCTCTGGAATCACCCTCAGTAGCCTGTGTACCAGACAAGGGCCAGGGAGGCGCTGGCTGAGCCTGCCTTGCTCGTGGTTGTTGTGAGGACTCAGTGAGAAAGAAGGTGCCGTCACTTCCCCATAAACAACAAGCCTTGGTATTCAGCACAGGGATTGGGAGGCCCATCTTCCCAAAGTGGTCACTTGGCACAGAAAGATGCCTTAGTTGGTCTCAGGTGGGAAAAACTTTGTTAGGAGTTTGGAGATATTCATGCATTGTCATTTTTTTTTAAATGAAAATTTTATCATTTTTTTCCTTATTTTGTAGTTAAGATTTCTTACTTTATAGGCAATCCACTATAAACCTTGGGAAAATATAGAAAAATACTAAGAAGAATATTTTTAGGAAGCACCCACAGTCCCACTACCTTGATGCGATCATCCATTCACTCAAAATTCCTGCTAAAACAGCTGATGGAATGTAGGCAGGTGAATGTGTTAGCGTGTGCTTGGCGGCAGGTGTCATGCACACGTAGCCATGTGCATGGACTCGGGTGTGTACATGCAGGCCCTACTTTTGTGTGTTCATAAGTGTGTTCTGTGTATGTCATGTGTGTGTTTATCTGTGAGCGGCTCTCTGTGCTTGTGCGGGGCCCCAGGGTTCAACAGGGAGTGAGATAGGACCACTACCTGCAGTCATGAGATGCAGGTTCTGGTGGGAGGGAGACAGGCCATGGACAGGTGAACACATCAGTGCTCCAGTCGGTGAAGAGGCACTCAGGGAGCGTGATAGTCAATTTTATGTATCAACTTGCCTTGGCCATGGGGTGCCCAGATATTCCATTAAACATTATTCTGGGTGTGCCTGTGAGGTATTTCTGGATGAGATTGACATTTGAATGGGTAGACTGAGATTGCTTTCCTTACTACCTTTTGAGGCCCAAACAGAACAAAGGGATGAACAAGAGACAATTTGTGCTGTCTGTGGTCTTCATGCTGGGACATCATCATCTGCCTTTGAACTCAGACTCAGGCTGTAACTGGCACTGTTGACTCCCCTGGCTCTCAGTTCTTAGCCTGTGGATTTGGGATTTGTCAGCATCATAACTGCCTGAGCAAATTCCTTACAATCAATCACCTATCTATGTGTCTATCATCTATCTACATCTATGCATCTCCTTCTGGTTTTGTTGCTTTGGAGAATGTTGACTAATACAGGGAGAAACTAATTTTTTAGAAAAGCACTTGGGTAGCAGGTGAGGGCCTGGGGTCCCAGGTGGCAGTCACTAAGGCCAAGAAGGTGGGGCAGCTGCCATCACAGGTGTGAGGACCTAGGAGTAGCCATTGGCTGGCCAGCGTCCAGCATGGCCCATGTGGCTGTAATGCACGTGTACTAAGGGACCCTGGAGGTGGATCTTTCCTCACAGGTACTGCAGCTGCAGGTGTGTGGCAGAGATGGGGGCTCTATGATTGCACTGAGTGGGAGCAAACACATGACTGATATTCCTCTGAGATCGCCCCCCCCTTGGAGGACAGTCATTCTTGGATCCCCTCTGTGGAATCTCTCCACGAGAACACAGCAATTATTGGTTTGCGTGGTGCATGGTGGTACGATGGATGATGGGTGTCGGCAGCCTGAGCACTGAAGCTCTGGGTCCTGTCTTGGGCCCACATTCTTACCTCTCCAATGGTGCCAATGGGGAGTGAAGACTCAGCAGGGCTCTGGAATGTTAAATGCTTCCTTAGAAGACACAGATGTTGTAAAACAAAGCAGAGACCTCCAAACCAGGATCCGGAGGGTGGGCATGTGAGGAAGCCAGGATACCCCATGAGCAGAATGCCTGTGGGCAGATCTCTTGGCCTGTGCCTGCTCTGCTCACCTGAAGCCAGACAAGAGCGGGCCCAGCAGGTGGGCATGGAGCCCTGGCCCCCTGTACTTCCAGCGGCTCTTTCAGTGTCACACATAGTTACGTAAGTGGAACTTTTGCTCAGGTTACAAAAAAATTACCCTGTTCCCAGAAAGCACTGTGCCCCCTCAAGCTTCCCCCTCTGCCCTCACTGCTCCCTCAGTCTCACTGTAACGTCCACATCAGACAAACTGAAGTTGTCCTTGGATCCCGGAGGGCCCTCGGCATCCCTGCTGAGCCCTGCGCATGTGTTTATGGCACCTCTTGTCACTCCATACTGCAGCACTGTCACCCTTTTCTCATGTTTTTAAACTACACCGTGCACATTTGAGAACTGGGGCTAGCATGCCCTGGGGCTGAGGAGGAATGAATCTCAGTGCACAGTGACCAAATGGCCTTCTCCACAGCAGAGTAAGAGACACCACAGGCAGAGTTCCCACCGAGACCTGGCTTCTGTAGCTGCAGCTTCTGTAGCTGCAGCCACTGCAGATGGTGCCCTGGACTCAGAGCAAGTGGCGCCTGGAGTCCGGGGCTCTGAGAAATTTTGACAGCAACCCCACTGTCAGGAACACCAGGGCACAGATGCACACACAACTGGAGTACCTCTGATGGATTCTGTCCCATCTTTTCTATTTTTTTCGTTCATTTTCTCTTTTCAAAGAACACTGGCCATGACCCACTAAATCAATTTCACAGCCATTAATGCACTCCCGGCAGACTGCGCCTGCCTGCACGCTGTCTATGGACTAGCAGCTGTCACTGAGCCTCCCCTCCTGAATCTGTGTGTCTGCTGGGGGTAGGGGTGTGTGTGGCTCATTTTCATGTGCATGCATATGGATTTGTGCGTGTGTACAGGCACGAGATGGTCTCAGAGCGTGCTGGTGTTTCCGTGTCAGCTGATGTGTGTGAGTTAGTGCTTCCCTCCCAGCTGAATGGGCTGCACACTCATTCCCTCATTTATTCATCTATCAATTCAGTCACTCAGTATTAGTTGAGTCCCTGATCTGTGCCTAGCACCGTGCTGGGTGCTAGAACTTGGGCAGGGCACAAGATGGATGCCTTTTAACACATGGGATACCCTTTGTGACACAGACAGGTGGCCACCTGCCTAATGGCCACCTTCCAAGTGGGGCTGGCTGGAGCTGTCCAGAGGCTGCTGCCACCTAAGGTGTGGTCTCAGCATTTTCTCCTGGGACTAGAGGGCAGGCAGTGAGTGGGCAAGGGCACCCATGAGGGCCCCTGGTACCTACCAGCACCTGTTGTCCACCTTGGGGCACTGAGCCCCAGAGCCTACCCTGACAGCCTTGGTCCCTGCAAGCCATAGTCACCCTATATCAACCCCCTCTGCCTGGGGCCTCTCTCTTGTCCCTTCCTCCCTAGGTGAGCTCATCCTTAGGGCTCTCACGCTGCCACCTCTGAACACCTCCTCCCCAGTCTGCACCCTCCGGGACTACACGCAGTTCCCCCTGCTTGGGGACCCTGATCCTCATGGTGCGTGGCTGGACACTACTAATTCTTGCAAGCTGGCTTCTCCAGATCCTCCCTGCAGCGAGTATTAGCTGTCCATCTGCCTCTCCCCAGATGGTTCTTTATCCCGTCCCTGAGAACACACCTGCACGGTTTAGGGCTAGCTGCCTGCTGTCCAGCCTGTTTGTGTCACATCTTTATGTCCACCACCAGGTGCTGAGTAGGTAGTCAGTGTGAATTTAATCACAGAGACAGTGCTGAAGCTGGGATTGTGGCTCTCAGCAAGTGTGGGTGGGGTGGGTATCATGGCCTTAGCAAACTTCAAATCACACCCTGCAGGGACTCGCTCAGCCTCAGGTCCTCACGGAAGCTCCAGGTTAGGTTGGCCAGTTCCGGTCTGAATCCCACCCCTGCACGTGTTCCATGCAGGGCCTAGCGTAAGCCACAGCTTCCCTGTGCCTCCGGTTTTCTCATCTTAAAAGTGGACATAGCGAGTCTACCCTCCTCAGGTCTGCTTGTGCAGGGGAATACTGCACGTGGTGAGGGGCTGCACACTGATCGGCTGCCAAGGCCTCCAGAAAAGGCGTGCACCTGGCCACCGAAGCTCCTCACTGCCCTGGCTGCCCCCATCTGTCACTCCCTGCACAGCCCTTCCACACAAATCATCAGCTTGCTCTTGGAATTCTATGTTTCTCCTTGGGCAGAAAGGACAAAGCTGATTTAAGTGCAGGCAGCCTGTCAGCAGAGCAGAAGCAGGAAATGAGGATGGAAACAATTACAAATTAAAACTTGTCACTCGGGCACAGTCCCTGGCCCACTTGCCTCCTGACGGAAGTCAGCTGCCGCGGGAGAGGCCCTCTGTGATGGAGTCAGGTGCATGCCCTCCGCCCTGTCCCCTGCCTTCCCTGCACCCCTTCCTCTGTAGGGCTCACCTCCCAGTGCTTGCTGTCCGTTCATTCATTCATTCAACAAGTACTTACGGAGAGTCTGGAAGTGGCCCAGGGCCTGGAGATAGAGACACCCAAAGACAAGGTTTAGCTTGATCAGGGAAGTGACAACTAGGCCATTTCAGCCAGGAGAGCAGGGAGGGGCTGTGCCAGGTCTGCAGAGAGACCCCGGTGCAGACAGAAGGACCGTGACAGGGGAGAGGCTGGGAGGCAGGAGCCTCAGGAAGGGAGGAGGGAGTCAGAGGGATGGCTGGGGAGAGGGTTCCTGGGGAAAGGGGGGATATATGTTGCTGGGAGAACAAGAGACTGGGCAGGAGTAGCACTGGGTGGGAACGAGCACAACAGGCCCAGGCAATGGCCTTCAGGGCACGGTAAGCACCGACCAGTGTGCCAGCAGGTGGGGATTCCAGGCCAGCGGCTGCCTGTCTGACTCCTCACCTTGCCAGATCTGCATTGGGGTTGTCGGGTCCAGGCTCTCAGACCCCTGTTGTGCTCAGTCAGGAGTTGTGTCAGTCTAGAGAGGTGTGGCTGCCTTGAAAGTTGAGCAGGCTGAGGAAACCCCACGTCAGCACCCTGAGTCTTTTTTAGATGGGAGTCTTGGTGATGCTTCTCTGTGTCTGCCACAATAGCAAGTGAGTTTTGTTGGTCAAAAAGAGGGTAAGTCTCCCCCCTGCCCTCAGCCCTACCCCCTGGGCCCCAAAAGGTTCTGAAGAGGGGCCTGCTTGGTATAGGGGGCACTGGGCAGGCCCACAGCTGCTCTGGGCATGTGCTTCCTGGGGCAGGGGGAGAGACTTCAGGGTCATCACCCACTATGGGGACATGGCTGGACAAGGAGGCTAAGGCTCACAGGCTGGGGCCAGGAGACACGTCTTGGCTGCCATAGAACACTGGACAGTGCTGTTGGACAGGGAGCCTAGCGTCCCAAGGCTCCTGTGCAGTTGGGGATGGGTAAGGGGACAGACTTTTGCAGACCAAGGCTACTAAGGTCTCCCAAGTTGAGACACTTTTGGCTGGTATAGGTGCTACCATGGAGTTTCTGTAAATTACACTTTGAGACAGGTGTCCTCACACTATAGGCCTGCAGGGCACATGTGGCCCACCTAGGACATTTATCCGGCCAGTTGGGTGTTTTTGCTGCCGCTCCTGTCCTGCTTTGCAAGTGACACATCCCAGGGCCTGCAGTCCGGCCCTCCAATGGTCTGAGGGACAGTGAACTAGCCCCCTGTTTAAAAAGTTTGAGGACCCCTGCTTTAAGACATAATGAAAGAAAAGGAGGAGACATACTGTGAGGTCTTGCAGGCAAAATGGGCTCTGAGCTGACCCATAAGCAGACAGTTCTCAGGACCATTTGCTGAGGAGGAGTCTTACCCACCTAACCATTCCTGGAAGGAGCAGGGCCACGCCCCAGAGTTCCTGGAGGAATTCAAGGAGATACCATTGGCATTCGAGGGAGATTGCTGTCACAGGCAGGAAATGGACACACACCAGGGAAGCCTGGGTTCAGCCTGGGATTCATCCCGGTCCAGCTGCAGAAGAAAAGCAGAGAAATTTTCTTTTCCCAGATGTGGATTTCTTGGACCTGTGAAACCCAAGGTGCTCCATGAGGGACTGAATGCCAGGGCAGGTGTGTAGTAGCAGTGCTGCTGCTCCAAGGCTGTCCCTGACTCCTGCGTGGCACTCTGGTTCTCTATCTGGCTGATGGGAACTTACTCTCAGGGCCTCCCTAGGACTGCTGAAGTCACACAGTGAACATCTGACCTGGGGAGGAGCCCAGGTAGGCAGCCTCCCAGCCAGCCTGTCCACTTAGCCCAAGACACTGCTCCTGGGGGCCCGAGGTCCTGCCCCACCCAAAGCACTGCCACTGCTGGCCAAATGGAACCAGAGGCTCAGAACAGATTCCTGTCCAGTGTACAAATTCAGAAAAGGCAATAATTGGAAAGTTAAGGTGACCAGTGGTGCCCGCTGGACAGCAGAGATGAAACAGAGGAGAAAAGGACCTCTCAGAGCCTCTGGCCCCCACTTTGATTAGCAGGAACACGGGTCACAGTGAAGGAGCTCTTCTGTAAGCAGGCGCCATTTTTATTCTGTTGAAGCCCTTCTATTGGGCTGCCTTGGGATCTGAAGGGTTCTCTGGGACAGAGGAAGTCGGGGGAGTAAACTGCCAGGACTTGGGGAGGAAGGTGGTCATGGCGCTGGAAGGCTGAGTGCAGCCATCCTGTGCTATTTGTGATTTTCACCATGGCTAATTAACACAGTTCCTGGAACCACTGTGTCCTGAGTAAGGCCCAGCATGGAGGGCAGGGTGACACAGGTGACACAATGATTCCCTGGTGCCTGCCAACCTTGCCAGTATTGGGACGGGCAAAGCTGCCAATGAGCCCAGGCTGGGATTGACTGGCTTGAACCCTCTGCCCCTTACTCCCTCCACCCCTGCCCCTGTGTCCCCCTCTGGGGTCAGGGGGCTGTGGCTATCAGTCCCAGGGCAGGTGGATGGGGCTAGGAGCAACAACAGACAGACCTGTGCAGTCAGGTCATGGCAAACTGCCCTCCTCATTTCACTTACTGCTTCACTAAGTCCTGAACATCTGCTCGGTGCCAGGCACTTGCCTGGAGACATGCCCATCAGATGTGTTTCCATATTCACAGTGGATGAGGCCTGGAGGGACAGACAGACACAGGAAGAACCCTGGTGACAGGGAAGCTTCTCTGTAGGGATCCCAGGAAGGGATGGAGCAGCTGAGCTCAAAGAGTTGGGTCTACCCCCATCCAGGAGCAGGAAAGCAGCCACTGAGCCTGGGAGGAGGTTTCCTATACTCAGACCTGAAAGGACCTGGGGTGCTAGGGCCACACCAAGGGAGGGCATGACCTCAGGCCGCCCATGCGCACGGTGTCGTCCGCAGTGTGACTTTTTATTCCCAATGACATATTTGAAAATGGTCACCTGCACGGCAGTTGATGACTTGGTTCATTTTATCACTGTAGGCATCCATTGATGTCTGTTCACCCCGTGCTGGAGCCCTCCTTATCACTCACCTGTCACTCCTTCATTCTGAGGTTAGTTTATCCATTCCCTTCCCTATTGACTCTTTTATTCACTAGTTCACAAAAATCACAATTTGCGGGGTTCTTCCTTCCCCCACCTCCTTTCCCAGGACGCCCCTGTGCAGAGGCGGGAACTGGGCACTGGAGGGCGCGCGCGTCACGCGCATCTCGGCCGGCGCGTCCTGTTTCAGCGATGCCGGAGATAGTGAACCTCGGCATATTTCAGCTTGAAGGGCTCCTAGCCATCCAGGTTCTTCCACTCACTCCTCGCTGCACAGATGGGGGAAACCGAGGCCCAGAGAATGCGCATGGTAGCCCAGGGTCACCAGACTAGTGAGGGGCTACACCGGAGCTGAAAAAGGAAGTGGGGCTTGTGCTGGGTGGCTGCGGACCGCAGGAGGAGGCGTGGCCGGGCGCATCCAGTGGTGGCTATTTCATCCCGGATGAACCCCTCCCAGAAGGGGCAGGAGTAGGCAACGCATCCGCGGTCCAGTCCTGGCGAACCCACAGAGCGTGGGAGTCCGACCAGGGTGAGAGCTGGTCTCTGGCCGCCTGTATTCCCTGCCTCTCACCTCCCAGCCCCAGCTTGGCCACAGCGGGAGAGCCCGGGAGTTTCCCTTCCAGTAAATAGTGCCATCCTCTACTTAATGACCTGGATATTTACCTATGGCTGACCAGTGGGAAGCAGTAAGCGGCGGTCAAACCTTCCCAGCCCCCAGTCGTGCAGCCAGGACAGAGCTGGGGGCCAGTGGAGTTGGGACGCAGGGTCAGGATTTGGTTTCCAGGGAGTAGTGACGGGAAGTGGGGACTGAGTTTCTCCGCAACCCCCCCTCCCGGGCCTGGAACCCCTAAGGTGGGCAGGTGTGGCGCCAGGACACCAGCAGCGTGGGGATGGGGGTAGAGGGAGGTAGGACCTGTTGCCTGCTTGCCCAGCTATGAAGTGGGTCTAGCTGGGCTACTGTGCTACTCCCCACGGCTTTGTCCAGAGTCAGGTGAAACAGCCAGGTGACCCGACTTGGGAATTACAAGCAACACGCCCCTTGGAAACTCTGAAGCGGTTGGGATGGAGCTGGGCCCTGCGGCCATGGAACAGGCTTCCCAGGGCGGCTTGTGTGTTGAATCCCTGGGGGAGCTGGGCCCAGCTCACGGTCTTCCCCAATCCTGCCTTTCTTTGGGCTTCATCTTCTTTGTGAGGCCCTGCACTTTGCCCCCCAGGCACCCTCTTGGCCCCTGGGGACATCCTTCTCCTACCTCTTTCCTGCACCTGCAGCACTCTTGACACTCCCACTCCACCCAGCTCTGCCTGGCCAGGTGGGGCCTCCCTAGCCTGGGTTATCACAGCAGCCTCAGGACTTGCAGCCCAGGTACAAGTCAGGCCACTTCACTGCAGCCACAGGGCAGAGCAGAGAGCTATCCTGCCTAAACCTACCATGGCTCCCTAGTACCATCTGGGATCAAGTTAATCTTTTTAGCATGAATTGCCCAAGTCAGGTCCTTACTCTCAGCTCTGGACTCATGCTCACCCCTCCCTTCTTACCCACATCTGCAAAGCACACACACACACACACGCACATACTTTTGTCCACATCCATACGTGTGCACAAACATAGCAGTGTACATGCAAGTCGGCTCCTGCACACGCACACGTGTGCACACCCTCCATGTGTGCACCCACACAGTGTCTGCGCACACACGGACGTGCTCACAGGTGCGCCCATCATTTGCATTTTCTCTTTCCTAGGCCTTTTCACTTGCCTTGAACACATTTTTCCTCCCTTCTTTGTGTGTCCAATTCCCTCCTGGGTTTCAGCGCTCAACTCAGCTGGGAATTTCTCCAGAAAGCTGTCTAGACCACCAATTCCTTGGCTGCTCCCATCTGGGTGAGATCACCAGTGCATTCAGTGGCCTTCCCTGGGTGCTTTCTGTCCCTCTGGGGTAGCACTGATCTGCCCTGGCCCCCTCAGAAGACAGTGCACATCCCCAAAGCAGGGCTGGGCCCTTTTCTTCTTTGTTGCTGGGTGCAAGGCCACAGACAAGGTTCTCTGGGAAGGTTTGTTAGGATGAATGAATGAGGAAACTTGGAGCATCCATTCCCGCGGAATACACCTGCTGAAGAAAAGTGAGTCTGAGAGACACTGCGGAGGAAGGCTGCCTCCAGAATGTGCTAGAAGGTCACCATATCTGCACCAAGACAGATGGACCTGCTTCAGTGAGGTCGGGCTAGCTCAGGTGGCATCCCAGTGCCCCACAGACCAGTGGGCAGTTCACCTGCACTGCATAGCCATTGAGGTCAGGAGACTCTGCTCACCGTTGTCACTCACATGCAGCTAATGGAGCAGCCCCGTGCTGGATGTGGCCTGTCAGTGTCACGACAGAGCAAGGCCCCAGAGAGATCCACCTGCATGTTCCTTCTACTCCCAGCTCACTGGCCACTGCTAGTCATGTGGCACCACCCAGCACAGGGGCCAGGAAGTGCCACCCTGCTGTGTGCTCAGAAAGGAGATGGCTTGGGAAATTTGGCCAACAATGTGATGACAACCACTATCCTGTGTCAACAGGGGCTTCCAGAGGAAGGGCTATGAAAAGTTGCAGAAGGGCTGGAAGCTGGCCTTCACAGTGCTATCTACTACAGCCCCAGGAATAGTAAGTTTGATTCTGCTGGGGCAGGTGCCTGCAGGTGCAGCCGTGTGGTGAATATGTCTGTGTGTTGAGTGAGTGTGTGGGCATGCATACATGTGAGAGAGTGTGTATCAGTGAGTGTAAGTGTAAGCATGTGCACCCCGTGCATTGTGTATGTGAGTTTGTGTGTGCATGTGTGTGTATGGTGAGAGCATTCTGTCACGTGTGGCACCGCTATGTGCCAGGCTGTGCTGCAGATGCTGGGCTCACATTGCCTCCTTAATCCTCCCATAGCCCTGCAAAGGTCAGCATTGATCTCCACCCACAGAGGGGAAACGGAGGCCCAAGGAAGAGACTAGCTCACCCGGTAGCACTGGGATCCTGGTTCAAGGCCAGCAGGGCTTGGCATTTGCCTGTGCCTGAGTCCAGGACTTCCCGCATCTGACTGGTGTGTAGCTCTTTTTGGCCTTTCCCTTGATTTCTGGGCTGTGTATTTCCTGGGTGTTGCTTCCTACAAAGGTTTCACTCAGCTTCCAGCTCTTTACTGGAGCTTTGCGAGCTCTCCGAGGCAGGGAGCTTTTGCTGTGCTTCTCCCCTCAGGGACAAGCCCAGCCTTCTCCCAGAGGCTTCGGCAGGGTTGGAGGGCTACTAACCAGAGCAGGGACTCCCCACTGCTTTCACCTGCGGTAGAAGTTTCCAGCCTGTTCTGAGCCTCCTGCGTTAACAGTAAGAGACCAAACTCAGTTTGGTCTTGGAGTGTCCCTGTCTCGGATGCACAAGCCGTGTGCCCTTGGCATGTCACTTTCCTTCCCTGAGTCTCAGTTCCTCGTTGGTCAAGTGCAGAGAGGTGCACACTATGATTTGGGGTGCACTAAGGATGAAAACAGTGTGATGTGCCCTGCACAGACCCCTATGTCACCAAGCACACACGCACCAACTGCTTTCACTTTTGTCACCATTCTTGCTGCTGAGGGCTGGGATGGGGAATCTGCATGCCTAGGACAGGACATGTGTCCAAGGGACTCGGCATCTGGGCCTCTCCTGCAGAGGAGGTGCATACGATGAAGAGGCTTGAAGCCTCAGCCTGGGTTTTGCTGGACAAATACCACCAAGTTGTCATACTTTTCCTGGATGTCTGTGATTTGTCCTCTAAGTAGAAATAGGGTCTTGTGGAGGAAAAGGAAGCCGAGGCCAGGGGGAGGGAACTGCCCTTGTCTCTCTCCTGTGGGGCCCAGGCAGAGATCTCAGAGCAAGGCGGAAGGGCCGGGTGACGGAGTGGTGCTCAGCTGGGCTTATCCCACCAGACCCCTCAGGAGAAAACTTCCCTTTATCGACCCAGTCCAGAACAGCAACCATAGTTCAACCCCTTAGTGTCCCCAGTCCTGGGCTCTGAATGTCCTGTAGCCTTTTCAGACCTAAATTCCAGCACGCCTGCCCTGTCTGGCTTCTTGCCATCCTGTGAAACTGCCCAATCCAGAAATGGGGCCGTTCTTGATTCCCCACTACCCTCCATCTCTGTCACCCCCACATTCAATGTTGAATCCCCCTGGTGGCTTCTGGACCATCGCCCCAGCCCACTCTGCACTTTGCCCTCTGTAAGTTCCCTGCTGAGGCACTTCCCTGGTTGGCTTACTTGAGGCCTGGGCCCCACTCACGCATTAAATAGCTCATTCTCCCCTGGGCTTCTCTTCCCAGCTTCCTCCTTTAAAGGCCCATCACTTCATTAGAAAACCCTTATTAAGGGCAGTGCCTGTGGCTCAGTGAGTAGGGCACTGACCCCATGTACCGAGCATGGCAGGTTTGAACCTGGCCCCGACTAAACTGCAACAAAAAGTAGCCAGGTGTTGTGGTGGGCGCCTATAGTCCCAGCTACTTGGGAGACTGAGGCAAGAGAATCACCTAAGCCCAAGTGCTTGAGGTTGCTGTGAGCTGTGATGCCACAGCATTCTACCAAGGGTGACAAAGTGAGACTCTGTTTCTAAAAAAAAACAAACAAACAAACAAACCCTATCACACCCCTAGACCCTCCCTCCCTTCCAGGCTGGGACCCAGACCCCTGCCACCCCAGCCTCTTCTCATCAGTCCCTGCTGTGTGTATCCTGGCCTGAGGCCTGTGGCTTCCAGCACACCTCTCTGGACCCTTGCTCACACTGCCCCCCATGGAAACACCCCTCCCTCCTGCTGATGTCCTTACCTGGGTGGACATGGGGTTGGTGTCCTTGCCTTCATTGTTACCTCCTGGCCATGTGAGCCCCCTTGTCAGAGTCTGCCCATCTGAAGTCCTTGCCTCCCCCACACCCCCGCCCGTGGCGGTCACCTCTGCTTACGCAACCTGTTCTTTGATACCTGAGGCACGCACCTGCTCCCAGATCTGCCTTCTGCCTGTTCCTGGTAGTGCCAACTTTCACCTCGATGGCTCATCTGATACCTGCTGGCCTCTGCTTTCCTTAACACCCCTTTGGGAACCAGCTCTGGGGGTCCCAAGCAGCTGCTCCTGCCTCTTTGCTTTAATAGGAACACTTGACCTGCTTGTGCCTCCCTGATGTTTGTGCAGAGCTTCTGTCCTCCCACACAGCTAACCCCTCTGCTCTGGGACTTTGGTTTATCCCTCTCCATCCTCTGAAGCCCCTTTCTGCCTCTTCATTCCTCCCGAGCCACCCCAGGTTTCTGGGGGCAGCATTTCAGTGTTTGCCTGCCCACCTCCAATTTCTTTGCCTCTGTTTCTCTCCAGTGAGTCTGCTCCCAGGCACCCACTTTCTCCCCACCTGCTCCTGCATGGCTGAGCATTGTGGGAGAATGGGCCACAGTGGGACAGGTAAATTCACTGACCTCAGGTGGGATCTCACACAGCCAGTGACTATGATTGCAAGGGGACACTGGCTTTGTGCCATTGGTTCCTGCTTTCCCAACCCTTTACCTCCTCTTGACTCTGACACACGGCAGGCAAAACAGAGGATGGTAGCACAGGGTGACAGATTTGTCCCAGTAGTAAAAACTAGTTGGAAAATCATCCAACTGGAGGCTTCTGTTTGCTAAGAGGTCTCAATGGTCGAGGCTCCCAAGGATGATAACCCTGGGAAACCAGAGGGAGAGGAGTCACAGAGACACAGACAATCTGAGTGGTAGCCTTAATGAGCCGCAGTCAGAGGCAGGGACCCTAACCTGACCCTACTAGAGTGTGACTCAAATGGTGGAAGGCCCCGTGGAGGATGGTGTCACCTACAAAGTGGGGTGGGCAGGTGCTGGGGACAGCCTGGCCCTTCTCCTGGCCCTCCCTCTTCTGCTTACTCTCCTAGGGTTCTTGGCCTAATTCTTTCACCCATTGGCCTTGTTTCCCCAGCTGTAAAACGTCACACCTCAAAATAGTTGCACAGGGATTAAAAGAGGAGATATAGATCAAGACTCCTGTGTCTTACACTGTGCAGCTGCTGCCCCTGGGCTCCGGGGAAGGAGGCCTGCTACTCAAGGTGCTCTCCCACGGCCCCCACTTCCCCAGAGACACAGCTCCCCCTTGTCTTCACCAGCCCCCTGACAGACACCTGCCTATGATGGTCCAATGGCTCAAGTTCTAAAATGGTTTTTGGGGACTTTTCAAAGGGAATTTGTCCATTTAATCCATTTTCTGGAAAGTCTTCAGTTTTTAACATAGAATCAAAATAATTCCAGAAATAACCATGCTTTTCAAATTTCCCATTCTTGGAAATTTGGTAGACTAAGGATGAGGCAGAGCCAGGCTCTCCTTACCTGGAAAGACCTGGGGAGCAGGCAGGGGCCAGAACAAGATGCCTGTGGGGTCAGTGTGACCATATCCAGTGTCTTGGGTGCCAAGCTCAGCATGGGGGCTAGAAGAAACTGGCCAGGCCCTTTATGGCCTTCCCCTTCAGAGCAAAAGAGTTGGGTACGGGAGAAGAGGGCAGGAAGGAAGGGTAGGGAGTGTCCTGGGCATCGTGCTTGTGTGTGCCTGTTCTCCCTTTGATCTTCCAGGGCCCAGAGATGAGATGGGGGCGGGAATGGGCTGATTCTTCCCCAAGTGAAACTTCCTGAGGAGACAGGGTAGGCTTTTAGATGGACGGGGGTCTGAGCCCACCTCTGACTCCAGGTCTGTGTCTTCCTACCCAGAGAGTCATCTGCAGGAAAAAGCTCTGGGGCCCCAGGATCAGCCTCCTGTGCACCTGAGGTCTACTGGCCCCTAGGAGGGGCTTCCCTCTGCTCCCCACCCCAAGGTTAAAAGACAAAGGTACCAACTGTCAAGCCACAACAGGGAGAGAGGACGTGAGAGAGGGAGACGGAGCAATAGCTGCCGTGGAGGGAAATGTTTTCGTATGATTTCCCATATGTAGAGATGCCAGGAAAGGCGGGTAATCACTGGAAACTGACATCGCAAGACGGTGGTGCAATTACCAGCCCTGTTTCTTCTTGGTGTTAGATGGTGACATGCTGGCCGATTGACTAAAATGCGATTTTGGTCTTAAGGGTCCAACTGGCACTCTCTGTGTGGAAGCCACTACCCCAGACCCTGCTTTGGGGCTGGTCCATGGCCACCGGGGTGCCTCACTGATGCCATACTGGCTCACTGTGTCCTCCTAGGGACTGGTGCTCTGGAACTGCACTCTCTCCAGGCTGATGCATCAGGGTGCCCAGGGTGGCAGGGTATCAGCTCTGCTGGGCACCAACTGATCCCCTCAGAGAGGACAGTGAAACTGAGCATCCTGCCGTGGGGGAGGATGGGAGGGCAGTGTGGGGTGATGGCCTAGGAAATCCAGGCTTCTCCCTCTAAGCTTAGAAGGGCATCACCTACAGGTGTTGTCTGTGCAGGAGCTGGCGGTATTTTAGTAGTAAGTGTAGTTTTCATTCTTTGAAATTCCTCTTTTCACTTCACTACTTTTGAATTTAGAGCATTACCCTCCTTCCATTCAAACTAGACCTTGAAGCTGAAACATTTTGGAATCTCCCTGGGGAACAAAGAGAAGCAATCTTGGTAGTGGGTTCCTAAGGGTGGGGAACAGCAGCCACTTCAGAAGAGTTGGGTATCAGTTGGGGGGCTCAGTGGGAAGGGACTCAGCACTTTCTCTGGGGCTAGGGGTGGGAAGAGGCTCAGGGAGGCAGCAAGTTCCTTGAGTCACTTGTCTTCCTGCCACCTACAGCCTCATACAGTAGAACAGACTTGGCACTGAGATCATTGAGAAAACCCTGGAATGTTCCAGAATGGGGTTTTCAGACTTCTGAGAGGGAGAGACTTGCTAGTAAGAGAGGGGACAGTGCTGAGAGGAGGGCCTTAGCCAAAGGAGGGTGTCCTCTCTGTTGGTGCCAGAGTGGAGAGCAGAGGTGATGGTGATGACCGAGCACTGGGCATCTCAGCCACTGCCATGGCACTGAGGACCACGGCTGAGGAACAGACACCCTCTCCACACAGCCCTCCAGAGCTCAGATATCACCCTGGTGAGAAATGCAGAGAGAAAACCAGATGGAGGTGGGAAGAACAGCCTCATGCACGTGGAATGCATATGATTAGAGTTTTTGGAATTAGAAGATCGGGCTCTTGGGGTGGAAATCATGTTCAATTATAGAAAACTTTTTTTAAAAAAAGATACCTTCCACATCTTTGGAGTTACAGCCTAGATGTCAGTGGAATCCCTGGACCTTGAAGGTCAAGGTGTACTTGGCATAACCCGCCCACTGCCCCTTCCCGTAGCCTGGCAGCTCAGTGAGCACCATGGAGCTTCACCAGGCACCTGGAGTTCAGCCTTCAGGTTGAAGGCTGAGGCATTGTTGTATGCTGAGGCATTTCTTTGAATACAAGCAGCATCTGCAGTTGCAGTTTCTACAGTGCATCTCTACCTTGTTTTATGTACCTACGTCCTCACACAGTGTAATAAGCTTATATGGAGATGTTTTTAAAATGCATTGCTTTCTTCCCAATTCAGGGAACAAGAATTGGCCCAGCAGGACTGACTCCTGAATGCCATGCCCGCCGCTAATGTGCTTTGTCCCTATCTCATGATTCCTGCTCTTGCAAGGAATTTCTAGCTGCTGTTGGCTTGATAAGGAGGAGAGAAAGCACAGTGCTCAGAAGCCCAGGACTGGCCTCAGGCAGGCAGGTTCCGCCACCACCCTGAGACCCAGGCCCCTCCAACATCACCTATCCCACAGGCTCAGTGCCTGCCTGCAGAGCTTGCCGTGAAGCTTGTTGCAAAATGAGCGCTCCACAGATGTGGGCTCGGCTGATTATTTTTTATTGCTACCCAGGAGTAAATGAATGCTGTCAGAGAAAACTAAATAAGCAATATCCCTTGAAGTTTAAAAAAAGAGAGAGGTTATTAAACCATTAAGAGGTTGAAATCATTTTTAGCTATGCTTTTCAATTTTATACAGTATTGATTAACTCTCTGTGTGGAAGATCAGCATCACTTACATCATTCCCCTGTATAACCTCTGATCATCCCTTGTTATTTTTTATTTCATCTGTACATATAACATCTATATTGTATTCTATAACCAGAGATCCTATAGTTGTTTAATATTAGTTATAGATGTAAACAGACTCATTGTTCACTATAATTTTTTGGTCATCAATTCTGTCCTTGAATTCTTTGATTTCTCTCTTAATTGTCTAGAGGAGGTTCTTTTGTAAAATATTATTTTAGGAAGAGACTACTAGCTATGGTGATCTCTGAGCTTTTGTCTTCAAGTTTGCCTTTTTAGATCTATTACCTAAATCATTTTAAGAGACATGTTGGCTTCTATGATTCATGGTGTCTTGGCTGGGTATTAGGATGTGCTGTTTTCTCAGGACTTGGGGACATTGGTCCCTTGTCTTTGACCTTGCTGCTGCTGTCAAGAAATTTGACTAATATTTTTTTATCTTTCTAGGTTATTTTTTTTATTAGGATTAGGATGGCTGACAATTTCTTTTTGTATCCTTTAATTTTAATAGTTATGTAGAAAATAAGACATTTCAATATTATGTAAAAATTTCCCTGATCATCATGTGCATTATTTTAACCTGTAGGCTATTTTTTCCTCCTGAATTTCAGAGAATTTGTTTTAAATTATCCATTCCGTGTGTTGGAACATGTTTTGATTCCACTTGTCTGTTTCTCCTGACTATCACAGTGGCCTCCCCCTTGTCCAGGGCCATATGTTCCAAGACCCCCAGTGGATGCCCCAAACCGAGAACTGTACTGAAGCTTATATACTTTCATCCCTCAGTTCCCTTAGGGGATCGGCTCCCACGCCACCCTTTGGATACCAAAATCTGAGAATGCTCAAGTCCCTTATATAAAAAGGCAGCTATTTGCATATAACCTATGAGCATTCTCTTATGTCCCTTACATCATTTTTACATGCCTAATACAATGTAACTGCTATGAAAACAGTTGTTACATGGTATTGTCTAGGAAACAGTGACAAGAGAAAAAATCTGTACATGTTCAGTACAAATGCAACCATCCTTTTAAAAAATATTTTTGATTCACAGTTCTATGAATAGATGTACGTGGAGCCCATGGATGTGGAGGGCTGTTTTCTCAATCTGGTAACTGAGATGGCTTCTGAGTGACTAATGGCTGGTGGTGTATATGTGAGGTTACGCTGGACCAAAGCACGGTTCATGTCTTGAGTGGGATGGAGCAGGTTGGCATGAGATTTCATCATGGTACTAAGAATGGTGGAGTGGCACCTAATTTAAAACCAATGAACTGTTCATTTCTGAAAATTTTCAATTAATATGCTTGGACTACGGTTGACCATGGGTGGCTGAAACTTCAGACAAGGGGGGACTACTGTATCTCTTTTGCTCTCTCTCTGTTTTTCATTTGTGTTCATTATCCACGCACTTCCCCTCGCTGAACCTCTGCTTCCTCGCTACAGAGTCAGAATAATATGGCTTTCTCACGGGGCAGCTCCCAGGATTAAAAGACACACAGACCTAAAGCTCTCAAATACAGTGCTCAGCCCAGAGCAAGAAGGGTAAAGGTGCTTACGATTTTCATTGCTATGGATTTTTTCATTCTTCCTGTTTTTCATAGTGAAGTGGTTAATTGCAAGGACTCTGCAGCCAGACTGCCACAGATTAGCTGTGTGACCCAGGGCAAGATACTTGACCTTTCTATATCTTGCTTTTCTCCTTTGTAAAATGGAGATAATGATTGTACTTAGCTTAGGATTGTTATGGAGATGAATAATTAATATTAGTAAAGTGCTTAGAACAGTACTGGCGTGCAGCAAATGCAGTATCTGTTGTTAAATAAACATTTTCTCAAGTTTTTCCTGCAGGTGAGCTATTATTTTCAGTAGTGCTCATTGTTTCTCGCTGTTTCTGCAAGAGCTGTAATGAAATTGTTAGGATATTAATTTGCTCCCATCTGCTTAAAATCTCTTTTTCTACTTCATTGTGTTATATCACTCTATGACTGAGCTCTCCTGCTATATATTCTGCACTCCTTTAAGTTGTTCTTTAAGGGAATTGTGTGGCATTCTTTTTACTCCTTGACTTGTGTTTTCTTCTAGGTATGGTTCTTTGTTCTTGCAGGCTCTGTCTCCTTTCCTCATTATTGTGTGTGTGTGTGTATGTGTGTGTGTGAGTGTATAACGTGCTTGTCTGTTCTTTGTACAGATGAATCTTTTCATCTTGACTTCTCCTCAGGCAGCAATGTTCAGAGCTCCTATCTGCTCTGCGTTACACTTCTCTCCTTTATTTGAGGCCATTTCTTGTGGTCCCCCAACCCCAACCTCTGTTTTATGCTGTCTGAGGGGACTCACAAGCTCTCTGAGAGGCCTCAGGTGGCAGAAGTATTGATGTTGGCCTGGGGACCTGCACGGGGCTGTGCCCTGTTTCTGTGGGTTTTCATGGGTAGGGGTGGGGGAGGGATTAGAAGCCAGCAACCACTTTCATTCTTTTTCAGTAAGAAAAGATTAGACCCGCCCCTTCAACCTCAGGGGGCTTCCCTCTGAGTCTGAGAGTGCTCAGGAGAATTCTCAGGGTTCTGCAGACTTACTGGTGTGTTCCTTGGGGCGGAGCAGGTTAGATGCAGCGGGATGTGGGGCCTCTTGTTTGGGGGAAGGGCATGAGCGTGTGACCCTTGCTGTTGGAGAAACCTCTTTTGAGGGAGTGGGGCTTTTAATTTATGCTTTTGCTATTTTTTAAAATGGTAAATTAGTTTTATTTCACTTTTCCCCAACTTCACTGAGGCCTAGTTGACAGTTAGAAATCATATATTTTTAAGTTGTATAACCTGAGGATGTGATATACGTACGCATTGAGATTTCAGCAGTTTTCGCCCAGATGGATAGGTATGGGGCTGGGAAGCTTGGTGATACAGTTGCCCTCAGCTAGGTTAGCGGGGAACCTCTAAGTGCCTTTTGATTAATCTTTTCCTTTTTTTGTTACTGCCACCCTGGCAGTCTTTAAAAGACCACTACGTTATCCAATCTACAAAGGAAGCCAGGAAAGTGCTTCTGAAACTTGAATAAGGGCTTTACAATGTGGCTAATATGTGCTCTTCTCTTCTTCCCTGGCCTGAATGAAGAAAACAGTTGCCCCCAAACTGGGTTGATTCCAAAGTCCTCCCGAGTTTGCAGAGAAGTATAAATTCTCTCAACTGCCTTACAGCCTTGAGGACAGCAAGGGTCAGGTTGGCTAATTTTAATTATATTCGGTTAGCATGTCTTCAAGCCCATAAATCTAAATGCCAATAAATTAATATATCATTCCGAGGGCCTCCCAGCCACGGCATTAAATCAACTGCCCAGGGAGTGCTGCGCAGAATAGGGCCAACTCCCGGAAGCTCGAGCGTTTCAATTTCACTGTATTAATCTGTCATTAACGGTGCCCTCAAGTCCCCATGTGCACACATGTGACCCTGAACAGAGGCAACTTGCTGACTAAGAGCTCGGCCCACCATGCCCTTGGCTTCTGCACAGCTGTCCACCTCCAAAAGCCTCAACTGCGGGGGCCAAGACATTTGTCTCCACGAGCCTCGTCTGGTTTCAGGAAGGGGGTGGTTGTTTTTATGTAGGGTGTTGAGTTAAGCTGAATTTAGGTGCATCTGGCCTTTGTCCTTTGACATAAGGAAGGATTTTATTTATTTATTTGTTTATTTTGAGACAGAGTCTCACTATGTCACCCTCAGCAGAGTGCTGTGGCGTCATACCTCACAGCAACCTCAAACTCTTGGGCTTAAGCGATTTTCTTGCCTCAGTTTCCCAAGTAGCTGGGACTACAGGTGCCTGCCACAACATCCGGCTATTTTTTTGTTGCAGTTGTCATTGTTGTTTAGGAGGCCTGGGCCAGGTGCAAACCCGCCAGCCTCGGTGTATGTAGCTAGCCCTGTTAACCACTGTGCTATGGGTGCTGAGCCGTCAGGAAGGATTTTAAAACACCTTTTACACTCAGGCTGGGGAGAACCTGGAGTTTCAGCAGGGCTGGCCTCAGGTTGGCAGGTGAGGTGCTGGATCACATGTGAGCCACCCCCAGTTGCTACTGGAGTTCAGCTGTGCACAGCCAGTGTTGCAGCAGGGTCAGATAGCATCTGGTTTCACGCACGGGCTGAGGTTGTGTGGTAACCTGGTGGCCCATGGTTGAGTGCTCCGTCTCCACTCAGGCCCATGAGCAGGCTAAGAGCTCTCTCCAAAGGAGGGTGATTGTCTTCAGAGGACAACAGGCTTTGCCGCAGAATCCTAGGGATGTGCAGTAAGATTCACCTGTGGGGCCTGACGAGACCCCAGGCAGCATCCCTGTTGTCACCGTTTCAGCTGGACCCGAAGCTCCAAGCAACAGAAGAACTTTCACTGAAACCTGGACCTTTTGCAGAGTTTTCTCTTGTTCTGGACCCTGCTCAAAACTAGCAGCTGTTTGAGATGTTTGGTAAATGGGCTAGAGCCCACAGCCTGTGGGTTGCGACCCCTTTTAAACAATGAAAACACATCGCAGCATTAGGAAGGTTGAGAACCACTGGGCTAGGGTAACACATCCAGATGGGGAACATGCTGTCTCCAAAATCTAAGTCCTCCACTCTCCACTGAGTGCTCTGCCTCACACTCGATGGCAGGAGGGACCGGGTGTGGCACTGTGTCCTCAGAGTTAGGATAGCTCAGTATGCCCTAGACCAGCGGGACTGCTGCCAGTCTTACTGAAGTAGAAGCACCCTGAGTCTCTGTGGGATTTATTTCCCACTTTCCAGCACATACACGTTTCACCAATGTGTCCAGAGTTGTTGGTATTTCTTGTTCATGAGGGTCAGTCTGCATTTCATGCATGTAATGGACCAGTTTGAGGCCTGCAGGAGACTCTGCAGACTAAATTAGGAGAGAAGGCTGGGGAGTTGACATATCCCTTAGATGGGACACTCAAGGGGTATTATTGGCCTTGCCAACTAAAAGTAAATGTCTGGTAGCCTTTACTAATAGACAAAGAGGGGGAAAAAGAGCAAAGGCCCTTACCAGATCAATAGCTGCATACCCAGTACCACAACCTGTGTTAATTTGCCTAAGCAAGGAGCCTGCAAGTGGAATAGCAGTCACAGATGGAGTCAACAGCCTGTGAAGCTTATGATAATCCCCGGCCATGCCCTAAGACCCATCTGTCTTCTGCACAGGTCACGTGGGCAAGATGAAAGGGAAGGGGGTGGGCATCACTATCCCTGTGTGTTCCTGGTCCTCCTCTCCAGGAGTATGGAATTGCTTCTGCTTTTCTATATTTTTAGGTAGAAATAGTCTAGTGGATGTCACTTGGGCTCTCCTACCATCACAGCCTCATTCCACAGGTCAGGGAACAGCAGGGGACGTCTGCCTGCTGCTGAGTGGGTGTGTTCCCATTACCAGTTTGAGAACTGGGGCAGTAATCACAGGATGGGTCTGAGGACCCACAAAATCCATGGAGAGGTGGACCTGAGCTAGAAACCTCTTGATCACCTGACCTCAGTAAGTCCCTCCGACTGGAGGGTCACAGTGACATTTGGGGTCTCCTGATACCCAGTCAGTGTTTGGTAGTCCCTGAGAGGTCTGATGATTTCCTTTACCCCACTGCCTGGTTACCCCAGTAAGTGACCATACGTTCCTTTGGGGAAGGCTGGGACAAAGATTGACAGAGTAAATTGTTTTTGAAATTTCAGATTAATATGAGGATACAAAGGATTAGGTTACAATGTTTGTGTTGTTAGGTGAGGTCCCTGTTGTAGTTGTGTCCCACACGCAGGAGGGGTGGCAGGTACCCTAACCTCGTGCCCATTAGGTGGGAACACACCCGTCCCTCTCCGTCTTTCCCATTTCCTCGTCCCCCCTCCCCTCAAACTGAATTAAACTGAGTTCCTCTCGTGTGAGCGTGCATCAGCTCATCTACTGGCTTCGTATTAGTGTTGAGTACATTGGATACTTGCTTCTCCATTCTCGTGAAACTGTGTGCATTTCTGTCAGTACAGTGGGGTCCTTCCTTAAGGTTCCTGGCTTCCTCTTAATTCAAGAGGCTTTGTGTCTCTTCCTTGGATCATCTGGTTGATTGAGGTGATTTTCTGTTTGGTGATTTGAATCGGACCCTGTTCACTGGAAAGAGTCCTTGAAACTGCACTGTGAGAGTTCAGTGGGGTCCCACCTGCCTCTCCTCTAGGGACACTGTCAGAGCCAGCCAGGGCTCAGGCCCCTGCTGTGCAGCAGGCTTTTCCAATTGCTGCTTTGGATCCCCTGCCCATTTTTTCCCTGAGCCTGACACAAGAGGTTGCCTGGATCTGGCCTCCAACCTCTCTGTTCAGCCTCAGCTCCCTCTCCTCCCATTTCTCACCCTGGGCCTGTCCTTGAGCGGTCCCTCTGCCCACGTATTCTGCCCACTCTCTGTGATTTGATTCTGTGAGAGGGATTCTCTGGGTGCCCCCAAGACCTTTCCTCTATTCCTCCGTCCGTATTTGACCCTGGCGTTTGGCGCTTGCCTGTGTGCTTGCGTCTTTCCCAGTTGGCTTCCCCTTCCTGCAACTTAGCTTTGCCTTCCCAGTTCAGGGCCAGGCGCTTTGCTAGCACATGGCGAAGGTTTGTTCAGTGGAACTCTGGTGCTGGGAGTGACCGGTCCAGAGGAGAGCTGTGGACATTCCAGTGCATGAGATATGAAAGTTGCATTCTCAACTTTCACTTAACACCCTCTCCAGTTTGCATAAGCAGTCAGCAAGCCTGTGTGTACCTTGCAGATTCTTTTTCTGTGTGCTTTTGACAGCCTTTGCTGTCTGTCAACATCATTCCCCATAAACTGTCCTAATTTATAAGGCATTTCACACACAAGAAGCCGGGAGAGGTAGGAGCATCATAGGGTGAGGGGGAGCAGCTCGGCATCTTGTAAAGCTGTTGTGTTCATGCAGAATGCCAGGGAGGGGCTGCTCCCCTGGCGGGGGCACGGATTGGCTGAGCAGGAACTTTAATTAAAGGCAAAAAGTTGGCACTCCCGGGCTTCATAGTTCTCCCCAGCGCTGCTCTGCAGCCTCTGGGAGCTCCTGTGCCAAGCAGTGAATTATTCAACAGGACAAGGCAAGTAAACAAAGAGGCAGAAGAATTCACCTTCGCCCGGTATGCGTATGCGGGAGGTGAGCAAAGAGACACAGCAGTGGCAAGAAGCATCCACCTTGTGCAGAAACAAGACTATTTACAATGCAAATAGTTTTAACACATCGAACCAAAAGCAAAAAGTCAGTGCACGTTTTCCCCTCTGCTTTTGTTAGTCTGCTGTTTTATCTTTCTGTCTATCCCCATTAGGGGCTAGTAATGTGACATATGTATTTATTTATTTCCTTTTTTTTAGAGATTAGGGATTTACTCTTATTCTTAAGGTTATGTATCGAATGTCATTTCAGAAAAACACACATGGATTTATTTATGTGTTGGTGCAGAAATTAAACTGAGAAAATGTGTTTATCTTATTCTAAAGTTCTTTTCAATATTTAATTCTAAAAGTTACATCAAGGTGGCAGGAGTCACTTATCTTAGACTTTTGGGGGGAAATTGATATTCTTATTTTGAAAAGGTGGACATGTATTTCTGAGATTATTTTAGTAAGCAGATATGTTAGAATATCAAGGGAAAGCTCCTTTTTCAAACTATACCTTTTCCCTCCAGCTTTTCTCTTGCTCCTGAGAAATTCACACCTATACTCCCCCACCTCCTAGAGCTACGGTTAGGGTTGCGCTATGATGGGAGTGAGTGATGTGGCCAAGGTCGGGGGGCAAGAGAGCTACCACATCTTGCTTCAAGGAATAGCTGTGGACAGTGGATCACTTTGGATACCTGCAATTTCTCTCTCTAGGTCCCCATCAATTAAAATAAACTCCTCACTCTTCCCTTTAACTTTGTACCCATCTTTCCACTATTGTTTCTACCTCGAAGGCTCTTTAGCAAATAATTGTGGATCCTCTCGATGAGAAATGGTCTTTTCTTAAACACTTTGTTTCTATCTTACATCATTTATCTCATTTTTTCATTGTATTTATGCTATTTTGTTTACATACTTTATCTCTCTTTTGTTTATAGGCCACCAGCCACCTGACTGCAGGAGTCATGATGGATTGCCCTTGTATGGTTGCCCATAAGAATTATTGCCAATAATAATAAATCGATGTCTTATATATGTTTAATGAGGGAGTGAATGAATGAATGGATAAAATCTCAGGTCTTAATATTCCATAAAAATGTTGGCTGCTACTTATTTATTTTTAATCTAACAATTAGCTCTGGGACATAGAAGCAGACATGAATATTTATTACTTTTGTCAGGAATAAGCAACATTGCTATCTGCAAAGAGCCCTCACAGGGATGACCAACTTCAGTTGAAGGTACAAAGAAAGCATCATTTTGAGATGTGGAAAATAAGTCATTTGGCTTTGCCCAAGGCTTGCTACTGTATATCTTGGGGACCAGTCACAGAGACAAGAGCTTCTGGAGGGTATCATGGCCATAGATCCAAAGCCTGAGTGTACAGGAGCTAGAAATCTGTGTACACCAAATAGCATTTGTAAGGTGCCAGAGGCTGGTGTGCTACTGAAAATGCTCCAGAAATTCATTCAGAATTAGAATCGACTTAATGAAGACTAAATACGTAAGAAACAACCACTGGGCCAGGGGAGCTCAGCCCAGGAAGGGAGACAGAAGTGTTAAGAGTCTAAGTGGCCTCATGGCTGCAAGGACGGGCTGTGTCCTGAGTGTCCTGGAGCCCTGGTCAGCCGGGAGGAGTCAGGGCTGGCTTCCAGAGGTGTCATTATTTGAATGAAGAGTTGAAGGAGAAGTAAGAGTTAGCTGGGCAGATGAAGAGTGAGGACATCCTGGGAGAAGGAGACAGCACAAGGCCCGGACCAATGACACCTCAGCAGTAATGGACACCTGGGTGCCCACTCCGGATTCTGAATACCGTGTCAACTACAAGGAAACAGTGCTCCTTAGGGAAATGGAGATTCAAGGCCTGGAATAGAGAGAACACAGATTGAGGCTGGGGCTTCTTGTGCAGACAAGAGAATGTTCCAAGAACATAGGGGTATGTCTAGGGAGAAGGAGGAGGTGCCCACCGGCCATCTAGGGGCCAAGTCAAGCCTCAAAGTAAATAATGATAGTGATGAATTGTACCATAAAATGAAAGAATCCGTGAGTCCCTGCTAAATATGGGGAGGAGAAAAAAATCAACTAATAAGTGTAGACTGTGTGGTGGAGCTGGCAGGACACTCACCGCATCGGAGCACCACATGACTCAGGGTGCAGTCATCAGCAGATGCCACGCTCTGGGGAAAGTTTGATGATAACGGGCCACTTCCAGACTTTCAAGGTGTCTCCCCACAAATTACGTACTAATTATAAAGGGAAAATACAGGAAATTTATTGTGGAGAAGCCTGGCAGATATCACCTTAACCAAATGATCAAAGTGAACGTCACCAGAAATGGGGCTGATCAGCAGCGTGTGTGCTAATGCAGTGCTGCTGGCACATTGCTCTGGGCTCTTCTGTCAGAAATGCAAGAACTGATCTAATTAGAAGAAAACATCAGACAAATCCAAATTAAGGGGGATTTGTGGAAGATAAGCTCTGTGTTCTTAAAAATGTCAATATAATAAAAGACAAGAAAGGCCTAGAAATTATTCCACATTAAAGGAGGCTAAAGAAACACAAAAAGTTTGTGCCAAAAAGAAATATTACCTGAGAAAACTATTTGAGGAATGGGTGAAATTTGATAAGGTTATTACAGTGGGAAAAAATTATTGTATCAATGTCAAATTTCCTCACTGTGATAATTGCAATTTGGGTAAGTGAACATTATTATTATTCCTAGGATTACTGTGCTGAATCGTTTAGGGGAAAAGGGGAGCATTTTAAAATATTCAGCAACATATTTTTAAATATTCAAATAGCTGAGAGGAGAGAAAGAGAATAATGAAACAAAAATAGGCAAAACGTTAACAATTTTTTTGTAATATTCTTACAACCTTTCCATAAATTTGAAGTTATTAAAAAAAATCTAGCTTTTGATGCCAAACTACTGGGATTTGAATCCAGGTATTGTCACCTACTGTGTGTCGGTGGGCAAGTTCCTTAACCTCTCTGGGTAAGCAGGGCCTGAGTTTTTCCATTGGTAACATGAGGATAATAACAGCGCCCTCTTCAGGGCTGTGATGAGGTTAAGGCATTTAGACTTGTAAAACACACATGGGTGTCTGGCCCATGGTAAATGCCCGGCAGTTGGCTGCTGCTGTTGTTGGCGTCTAAGAGATGAAATAATGGCAACATGGAAGGTGAGTCAGGGATTTCTCCTTAGATGGTCAGCCTGAGGACACCAAGTGAGGAGGTGAGCCGTGCCTTGGAGGGCACCTGAACCCAGGCCTGAGGAGGACACTAAGTCAGTTCCGGGGGCGGGCATGAAACTGGAGTGGGACCGGGCTCCCAGTTCCTGTTGCTCTGATGTGCCCCTATGTCTGTTCTGCAGGTCCAGGAAAGGAGCGGGGCTGGCTGGGGAAGCCCTGTCCCTGATGCCCCTTCTCTGTCCCACCCAGTGTGCTGTGTGCCCTGGGATTGGCCCCTGGGCTGTGCCTGAGCAGCAGCTGTTGTGTTTGGGAAATAAAGATCCTTTGGCTACCACCAAATGCTGGGGTCTGCCACTGGTCCCATGATAGCAAGAATAAGACCCCTCACTGCCTTTGGGTCTGCCACTGTCTAGCTGGTGATCTTTAGTCTGTGATCCAACCTGCTGAGATGTCTGGGAGGAAAGATGGATCAGCTCCTATGAGTTGTGCTGATGTCATGTCACAGAGCTTGTTGAGGACCCTCCTGTCCAGGTCTCCAGGAGGAAGAAACAGCACATCCTCAGGAGCTTGGAGGTCAGGGTGACTGCAGGGGCCTCAGGAGCCTGGGGGAAGGACAGAAAATGCTCCTGGCACGAACTTTCTAGGATGAACTTTGTGCACTGCTTTGCGAAGTCATTTTAACCAATTTGTGGACAAAGTATTATTTTCACTTTTAAGCAAAGAAGACTGAGCCTAAGTGCCATGGTTAATATTACATGTCAATGTGGTTGGCCACAGAGCCTGGATATGTGGTCAAAGATTATTCTGAAAGTTTCTGTGAAGTTGTGTTTTTGGTTTTGATTAGCATATGTGGGTGGGCCTCATATTATCAGTTGAAGGACTTAATTGAACAAACACTGACTTCAGAGCAAGAAGGAATTCTGCCAACAGACGCCTCCAACTCTTCCTTGGGCTTCCAGTGCTGGCCCACAGTGCAGATTTTGAACTAAACCAAGCCACCAAAATCAGTCTCTTAAAATCCTTCTCTCTCTTCAAAGAATGCACACACACATACATGTGCAACACAGGACATATGTACACACATACAAGTACCCATGCACATGCATGTGCACACACAGACGTGCACACATCCACACACAGTCTGTTGGCTCTGTGTCTCTGGTGAGTCCTGACTAATTTGCTCAGATGATGTGTGATGCTCAAAGACAAGTGATTCTATGAAGCCAAGAAGTTTGAATCTGGACAGCTTGAAACTCTCTTAGCCATCCTGGTCCACAGTAAACTTTTGACTGACCCTTCATGACAGAAGAAAAAGGAAAGAAAGAAAAGATCAGATATTTAGTCTATTTAGTCGTGATAAAAGATTCCTCCTTTTTTTCTGAGCTATTGTTTTCTTTCTCTCAGTGCCAAAATGTCCTTTCCTTGGAGAAATGATTCTATAGTTCACAGTCACTGATTTTTTTAATGTCCTAATTTAGAAAATATAACAAGTTTGAAATCTTTCTAATATACCCATTTAAAAAAATTTCACAGGTCTCTCAGTAAACACTCTTGGGCCCCACTATCCAGTGGCACAGTTTCTGTAACAAATATGCCCAGGCGGTAGGGTATTTCAGCAGTAGAGTTGGGCAGGGCGCAGGTGCACTCCAGTCCCAGTGGAGGAACAGGGCATTCGTGCTCCATGAGGGTACAGGTAGCAGCAGCTGGAGGCTGCCCAGGAGGGCTCACAACCTCCCCGGTTCTCCCCATCTCTCCAACCAGCATTGTGCATCGTGGGCCAAGACTGCTCCTGCTATTGGAAACAACCCAGCTGCCTCAAGTAACTTGTTCACCCCTCACAATGCACTTAACCTCTGGTGTTGAATTCTTCCAATAGCATATCCAGAAAGGATGTGCCCTGGGATTGTTGCTCATAAAGTGCTCCCTGCCAGCCCCTCCTCCATAACAGCTTTATGTTCTCTACCTTCATCTTCTGTTTCATCTCTCGAGATGTCCAGGCCTTGCCTACCTTCAGAATCGGGGGACCCCCGCAGCACCAGGGCCTCTAAACACTACCTATCTCACTCATAGTCTGTTCTAGATTGGAGGACTGCTCCTTTGGCCAGCAGTGTGGTCCCTGGACTGACGATCAGTTCTGGGGTCCAGACACATGGATGGGCTGACAGGCTGTGTGACCTCCTGCAGGTCCCCTTAATTCAAGTAGTGGTTAAAATATCTTCCCCAAATATGTCAAGTATGGCCAAGTGAAAACCAAATAATAAAAATGTATTTCCTTCTGATTCAAATCTTCTTTTCTCTTTTAATTTAACTGATGGAAATATTCCTGTACCACCCCTTCTAGCATCCTAAATGCCACTATGACTGAGGATTGTCTTTCTGTGTCACCATGATTGTGCTGGCTGACCTTGGACATTTCTGGCTGGGGGATGCTCTGATTGTCCTACAAGGACTTAGGCTGAGTGTTTTTTTCTCAGTAGTTTGTCTTAAGATCCTGCCCTTCCTGGGGAGTCAAAGTTACCTGGAGGTGGGGTTTGAACTCCTAAAATGTTATAGAGAAGAATGTGCATTCAGAGCTTGGCACAGACCCAGTATGTGCCAGGCACTGCAGGTGGGGATGCAGCAACAGCATCAGGAAAACCATCGAGGCAGCTGGGATGTCAGCCTGGGGCTACTCCAAGATCAAGGGGCTGCAGCAGTTTTTTAAAGTTTTCCACTCTAAGCATCAGGGTGTGTTGGGTGCACTAAAGAAGCGGAGACATGGACACGGGTAACTTTTCGTTATTGTTGCTTCTTCCCCTTTGCCAACCCTTGGCTACATTTGTCTGCAGTTATTTGCATGTTTGTGGGGACAGACCCCTCTCCACAATGACCACCACCACCACCATCACCGTGCTTTCCATCCCACGAATCTATTGTGAACTGGAAACAAAAGAAATAGAATGTTCTCGTGAAACTTTGTTTAACCCATGAAGAACTGGGCTTTAAATGAGAACTGAGGATCTTTACAACCCTAAGTTCCTGAATTTCAGTTCACGGCACTTACGACAACAGCTGTGTCTGCTCACAGGCCTGTGCTGTTAACTGGGAGCCCTTTTCACAGCCTCTGCCACTGTCTGCAACACTCATACCACTGAGCAGGACCCTCGGCCAGGACAACTGTGCATGTGAAGTCATTTAACCCCCTCAACAGCCTTAGAGGATGGGCAGAGTTAACCCCATGGAACATGAGGAAGAAGGCTTGAGGAGGTCATGTGCCTTGTTGGGGTCCCATGGCCAGTTAGTGATGGAGCAGGATTTGATCCAGGCCTTCCTGGCTATGAAGCCCTTTCACATTGTTTCCAATACTTCCGGGGCCTGCACATGCCTGCCCGGCTGATATTCCAAGTGGCAAAAAGCCTTACAAAAGATTGAGGACCTTGCCACAATTCCAAATAAAGCACTGTGCATCTCAGTAAATTGTTTTGATCTCCTGCCATGATAGATAAATAAATAAATACACTGATAGATAAATAAATGGAACCCAGTTTTGGAAAACAATTTGGAAGTTTCTACAGAAGCTGAACATTCAGTCCACCCCTCAGTATCAACAAAAATCTGTGCCTACGTGCTCCAAAAGCTGTATTCTCATGTGTACTTTCTGGACAATCTTCAGTATCCTCACACCTGCAATAGCCAAGCATCCATAAGAAGGAGAGTGGAGGTATGAACTGTGTCCTCACGGGTGATGCTGCTCTCAGTGGGAATCAGCCAGCTGCAGCTTCCTGCATCAACAGGGCAGGACCTGATTATCCCCATATTGCTCCATCTTTGCACTATGTATCTTTCCTACCAGCCTGGGACCTCCTTGAAAAACAGCTCCTCTTGACTGGGTCAGGGGTTAGGGCGCTGACCACATGCACTGGGGCTGGTGGGTTCAATCCTGGCCTGGGCCTGCTAAAACAAAAACAAACCAAAGAAAACAGCTCCTCTTTTTCTATTTGTATTTTGGATTTATTCCCTACCATCACCTTTGGGAGTGTATCCTGATTCTCAACTCTCTGGCTTAGTTGACTATTCCTTTCCTCTGTCTCCAACAGATTAAATTCATCTTCCTACTTTATTTATAGAACAGTATTAAATTTATTACTTCTCTGTTCCTTGGGGCTGAAAGTAAGTCTTTTATGTTTGTAATGCTTGGCCAGCAGGGACTGACCCTAGGGCAGAGTTTGATAGATGTTCATTGAACAAATGAATTGTGAGTAGAGAAGCCAGTCCAGTCCAGTGCCTGGAAGGTGGTAGGGGAGCTAGAGAGGAATCTAGGAAGGACGAAGACATCTTTGACAAGAAAGCTCTGAGAATGCTCAAGAGGTTGACTTTCCAAGGAAGGACTGAACTCTGACTCACCTTGTGAGGTCCCTCTAGAGGAGGATGATTGCTGGATCTTGATACCCAGTGTCAAGAATGAGCACTGGTGCCCAGATGATGATGGAGTGATCACAAACACAAAGCAATCACCATTAACATACATTTGTTACAGAACGAAAGTACACAAGCTATATGGAAATACATCTCTAGAGCCAGATGAGTCCCTCTCCACAAGTAGAGAAGAGAGACCCAGAGTGGAAACACAGACCGCCATTTTTTATTGTTATTTTTTTGTGCTAGTAAAACTTTATTCCTGTCTTTATAAAAACAGGCAGTGAGCCCCATATGGTCTACAGGTTGCAGATTGCCAACCTGGCCTTGATAAATTTAAAATTTTGTCTCTGTATCCAAAAATTTGCTGCTCTAGAAGAGGTTAAAAGAGAAGACTTAACAGCATAGGACTACCAGATTTGTGAGTTTTACACAGACCACCTTTTATAGACTAACTAGGCTGCCTGATTTGTCCCGCCTTTCCCCAGCAGGATTGACTATTGCTTCCCGTCTTTGGTGTAATTGACAGGTTGGGGTTAACAAGATATTGGGTTCCTAATGCATGCCTCCTCCCTTGAACCTTCTCCAGGAACCAATGGAGGTGGAAATTTGCAAGTTTAATTATATTATAATAGATTCAATGGACCCAGGTCAGTATAAGGTCACTAGGAGATCCTCCTTATCGGTTTCAACTGGGAAACAGCCCCGCCTCAATTTCAGTCCTACTCCCTGTCCTTAAACATACCCCTTAATCTTCTGTCCTATCTGGGAGAGGAACTGGGGGCTGCCAGCATGTCTCCTCCTAGGTCCAGCCATTCCTGCTCTAACTGTCAGAGAGAGAAGCTGGGGGCTGACCAGCCACATCTCCCTACAATGTGGAAAGAGATGGGGGCTGAGACTATATGTCTTCCCCCTCAGTCTTGCAGCCACAGAGGGCAGGACAGCCCATGTGCAGCAGCAGTGCCAATACCAGCAATGGAACTGTCTTTACAGGCTGCCTCCTCCCTAGTGGTGTAGGCCTTCCTCTGCATTAGCCTGTTGGTAATATGGAGCCTCACAACCTCTGCTGGGCTGTCTTATTCTGTCCCACTGCCACCCTCACATGGATCTTTGAGGTCCATTGTCATACTGACCCAGTAGGTTCACAAGCTGGTAGTTTGGAAGCTGTTCCCAATACCTAAAGAGAGGAATTCTGTGAACTTTACTAAATGATAAGGGAAAAAGAACTAATTAATCAAAATTTCCTTTGAAGAAAAATGCCACTTAGCTCATGTGGCACCCATCACTTCGTAATATTCAAGTGAGCACTCTCTCCATACTCCCATGACCAGTACTGTCCCCTGCCAGAAACTGAAGATAAGACATTTGGCTTGAATTTCTCATAGCTAAGTTATCTTTTGCTGCGTAAGAACCACTTCAAAACTTGGCAAGTTGCTATAAAAACTGTTTTAAGTGCTTAAAGTTCTGTGGGTCAGCCATTTGGCCTGGGGTCCAATGGGAGGCTCTTCTGCCCATCTTGCCTAAGGTCACATATACATATGGTAGCACTCACCAAGTGACTTGACTAGAGCCAGATGGTCACAGAAGTCTTCAATCATATGTCTGGCAGTTGTTACTGACTATGGATTGGGTGATATAGGGGATCTCAGCTGGGTAGGATCATCTCTGTTCCATATGGACTCCTATCCTATAGGAAATTACACGAGACTTTTACATGGCTGTCCCTGGGATATATTGCAAAAGAATGTGAGTAGACACTGCAAAGCCTCTGGAGGCCTAAGCTCAGAAGTCACAGCATCACTCCTTCCACACTCTTTTGGTCCATGTAAGTTTTGTGGCCAAGCCAGGAGTCAGTTTGAGAGGTCACTACTCAAGAGTATGCACAAGAAAAGGGCATAATGGAATAATCTACCACAGAAAGAAAGTACAGGGGCCATTGCTTGCCTGCCCTACATACCAGTGCTCAGACTGTTGCCATGAAATGAATATCTTCTTCAATTCCCACCATCTGAGAAAACGCTAAGATCTTGGCAATTTCCCAGAAGTGAGATAAGCACACTCTGAGAGGACTGTGGATTAAGGTCCACTAAGCTCTATCTTCCATCAGCATGGAGACTAGATCAGGCAGGTATGAATCTGTAATTAGGACAAGAGGTCCTAGGGTGATATAAACATTTGTGAGTCAACAGAACACAAATGCTGTCTAAAGACACAACAGGTATGTGTGAGCATAATGGAGCATTCCTAAATTAAGAGATCAAAGACTTAAGGAGAAATCAGCTATGGCCAATGATGTAGGAGGAAAATAAACTATGTTATCCTGGAAGTAGAATATGAAAAACATAACCAGAAGGAGAAAACCTCTTTGTGAAATGGCACTTAGAACTCAAATAACAACCAGAACTGAACTTTTTGCAGGGCAAAATCTGTGCTAAAGTCTAGATGACTTTGTTTTTGGTGATGAAGTTTTAGATATAACACCAAAGTAACAATCCATAAAATAGTGAAAATTTGGACTTTATTACATGGAAATCCTGCTCAGTGAAAGATATGGTTACTAGATTCAAAAAACAAGTCACAGAGCAGGAGAGAATAATGCAAAACACATATTCCATAAAATATTTATATCCAAAATGTATAAAGAATCCTTAACATGCAATCCAATTAACTCAATTCAATTAAAAAAATGGGTGAAAGATCTGAACAGACATCACACAAAAAGAAAGAAAATGAGAGAGAAAGAGAGATGGAAATAAACTTATGAAAAAATGCTCAATATCTGTTTGTTGTTAGGGAATTGCAAATTAAAACAACAATAAAATACCCTTACATAGTGGAATGTCTACTATGTCTACTACTAATTCAAAAAACTAACAACTCTCATTCATTGCTGCAGGAATGCAGAATGTTAGAGTCATTTTGGACAATAGTTTGGTGCTTTCTTAGAAAGCTGAACATAGTTTTACTACACAATCCAGAAGTATTTACCAGTTGTGTTGAAAACTTACGACATAAAAACCTACTCATGAATGTTTACAGCCAATTTCTTCATAATCAACCATACCTAGAAGCAACCAAAGTGTTCTTTAATAGGTGAAGGATAAATAAACTCTGGTATATAAATAAAATGAAAAGTCATTTAATAATAAAAAGAAATGAAATATTAATCTGTGAAAGACATGGATGAATCTTAAATACATAATGATAAGTGAAAGAAGTCAGTTCTGAAAAAGCTACATACTGTCTGATTCCACCTATATGGCATTATCAAAAAAGAAAAACTAGGAAAACTATAGTAATAACAAAAAGAGAAGCAGTTTCCAGGGATGTGACTGGAGGAAAAAGGGTTGAATAAATAAAACATGAGAGTGAAATATGCTGAAATGGTGAATATATAGCATTAAGCATTTGTAAAAACTCTTAGAAATTTAGAGCATAAAGAATGAAACCTAATGTAGGCAATTTTTTTTTGCAGTTTTTGGCTGGGGCCAGGTTTGAATTCACCACCTCTGGTATATGGGGCTGGTGCCCTACTCCTTTGAACCATAGATACTGTTCTATGCAAATGTTTTTAATAATCATTTAGGATGCCAAGGGATCCCAGGATACAAATGCAGACTATGACAAAAGAATCTGTCTCTGTCTCACAAATGTATGAAATAACCTCACTGACCGAAGGGGATGTGGAGGAAAGATGCTGTCCTTGGAAACTTTGGAAATGAGTGGAGTTTGTAAGACTAAAAGCAAAACTAAGCGTACATAAATTCTAGTTGTTAAAGCACTTCCCCCATGGGGCACTTGTTAACATTAACAATTCTATTATCACATAGAATATATATATATATGTATATATATATTTGTATTTGATTATTATTCTCTTTTCACTGTATGCACATATTGGAACTGAACCATTAAGTAAAAGGATGAGAGTTGGAGGGAGCCAGGTTTCTCACTGTTGGAGTAGGTGGTTATAAATAAGCAACAGAAGTGGATACAATGAGCCACGTGGCCATGGATTTGAGTCAGAGAATCCGTATGATCTCATGATTACCTTAATACAGATACAGATGGCCACATACAGAAATAGAATACAGGTGTGTACATTAGAATGGACAATGACATCCAGGAGCAATGAACACACCTAATGCCCACATCTTGGTTTCTAATACCATCCTCTGATAAAAGAAACTGGAGCTTCTTAGATAAATGGCTAACTTTCAGAGTAGGATGGGAACAGTCTATAGTTCCTAAATCACCTGATAGGGCTATAAAGTAAGAACATGCAAAAAAACACACAACACACAACACATACACACACACAAATCCACAATGATGGAGATTCATCAAAAGGGCACAAGAACCAGTCAAAGAGTTCCCAGTACACAAATCTAGAATTTAAACAATAAAATAGCAGTGTAAGATTTTTAACTGAAAGCATAGAAATATCCAAATTGATATGAATGCATGCATAGATTAAGAAATAAATGGCAAATAAAAGGCAAATATCCCATGGGGAAGAATTCAAATCATTTATGTAGAAACTCATTTCCCAAGGAGGTGGAGAATGACTCCCAATGCTTTGCATGTCAGCTGTAGGTAGTGACTTCCTTTCAAAAGATACATCATAGAAACAGAAGAGGAGTGGAAAAGAATAACTTTTACAGTGGAGAAATCTGACAAATGCTACCTCAGCATTGATGCTGATCAATGTCAACATCAAAGTAGTAAGTCATGTTGATAGAATGTTACCTTGATACGATGTGTGAAAAGTACCTTTTACCTCTATGTGCCTCCTCCCCAAACCCCAGTCTCATCATGAGACCAGCATTAGACAAATCCCAATAGGGAGACATTGTATGAAATGTAAAACCCCTACTTCTCCAAATTGTCAAGTGGATTAAAAACAAGTAAACTCTTAGAAACTGCCACAGATCAGAAGAGGCTAAGAGAAATAGAGGGATAGATATATTTTGGGCATGGGACAGAAAAATAACTTTAGGTATAAACTAAGGCAATCTGAATAATAAAAAAACCCACTGAATTAAAAAAAAAGACATCTTTAAAATGATAGGAACATTTTGCTGTCCCATAATCACTCCAGCTTGGTGGTAATCTTGAAGATAGCAGCCTTCATTCAGTGTGACACCCAGGTCCCTAGTTCAGAGAGAGCTGAGCAGACCTATTTCTAAATCATTGTATTTTTTCTAATGGGTCTGGGGACTACTTAAAGGCTTGGCATAAGGTGTTTGTTTAGCCTAACCCAGAACTCACTCAATGCATTCAAGAGACAAAAATGCTCAAACACATTGTAAGTCACATGAAAAATAGCATCCCCGTTTGCTCTTGGGGAGGAGGCAAGATGTCTGACTGAAGCCAGCTTTACTCAGAGGCTCCTGTCCAGAAGAAGAGTTAAAGGATAGAAGTTTAGCTAATAAGCTGATGGTTTGGAGCTGAGCCAAGAGAGAAGATTGAAGAGCACACATCACCCCTGCTGAGATGAGCTGTGACCCCAAGGAAACAAATAATAGGTACAAAACCCATCGCTAAGTGGATGGGAGTCCCTTCCCCCATAAGAACAGCTTGCAGTATACTTCCTACAAACAAGTGAACAGAGTTCAGATTTCCTCCTAATTTATACCATGGGAGAGACCATCTGAAAACCATAACTCCTTCCCCAGAGAGGACCCACTAGTGTGCCATGACATTCTCCCACCAGGCATAAAACTGAATATATACTCTACCTCCCATTCTGAACTCCCAGCACTTCCCTCCACTCTCACCTCATGATCCGAAAGCCTGACCCCCATGGAGTTCAGATTCTTGGACATTTCTTGAGAGGTGTGGACAGAGCATGGGCTGTTACAAGTCTGTGCTGAATTGGCAGCACAGATGTAAAGCAGGGATGTGGAGTGAGGGAGTCATACAGGAGAGGGAGAGATAGTGCCTTGCAGTGTAGAACAGTAGCAACAGTGGGGGGAACAATAGGGCTCACAGCCCTTGTGATGTTTTGGAGAAACACTTTCTGCTTCTCTTAGCAAGCAGAGGGAGCCAGGCCTCTGCTCTGGTGGTGGCCACAGGCAAAACAGATCTGCAATGGAAACATGGGCCCCTGGACAAAGGGTATGCCTGAGGTGGTACCTGCCCTGGCAGAGCTTGGCGGGGACAGAAAATAGAATCTACTGTGCGTGCACAGAGACAGCATACTCCCAGGGCAGGGCTGAGTCAGAATTGCTGCTTTTGTGAGCCCAAGATGTAACTGGCCCCCAAGGGAGCATAGCTGGGGCAAAAGCAGGTGTGGCAGCAGCATCAGCCCAAGGAAGAGCAGGAACTGATAGCCGTTTGTGAGCTCTAACAGTGCCTGCCTCAAAACAGAGTGCAGCAGAGACAGAGATGCCAGCTCTGTGAGAACTGGTGCAGTGGCAGGCACAGGGCAGGACTGAGTTGCAGTTTCTGTGAACAAACAGCACTTGGCACACAGAGGAATATAGCTGGGATGGACATGCAAATTCTGCAAGAATATAAGTGGCAGCAATATCAATTGGGAGTGAGGCTGGAACTGAGTGAAACTCCCCAGCCTCCATTAAGTACCCAAGTCAGGCTTCAACTCCCCCTGCCACCTGGTAGCTTAGTGTGGTGGCCTGGTTGAGGAGACATACATCTCCCAGTGACTCAGGCAGGCACAAACCCCTGGTGCGTCTGCTTATTGGAGGGAACTGGGTCACAGCCCTGTGGGGTTACCAGTGACTGGGTGTGACAGAGGTGCAAGGTGGGGAAGGAGACACCAACCTTCCTGGACTAATTCATTTGCTGGGTGGGCACTTCTGACTCCATGGAGCACCAGAGCAAGTCATACTCAAGCTGCCAGCAGACCCCTGTTATCTAGTTGCTAGAGACCTTTTGAACTCTCCCACTTGAGACTGGGTGCTGACGGGAATAATTGATTTGGAACCCTTGACCTGGGCCAATCACCTGAGGACTATCCAAGGTGGTACCCTGGTTGTGTTGTTGTGGGAAGGTTTGATTTCCCTTTTCTGGTTGTTGTCCATGGGGAGGGGGGTATCTTACTTGCTTGTATTTCTCCACAGTGGAGACTTAAACCCAGTTACTGATTCACTAGGAGTGGACAGAGACAAGTGAAAACAAGACAGAGTCACTTAGTCCTACCACACCAAGCAGGTCTCCAGTGTCTCAGGCCATAGTACTGTATGGGTCACTTGCAAAGCTGTAGAGGAAAAGCTGTAGTCACCAGTCCCAGCTCTTGGGCAAAGGTCTGGTTAATCACTACTCCAGGAGCTCCCAATCCAGTTTCACCTTATCTGCTCATCTAGCCAACTGGTGTAAAATAATGATCAGGAGGAATTAGTAGAAAAACTCTGGCAACATGAGTAATCAGAGTAGAATAACTCCCCCAAGGAACTACAAGGCAGACACATCAGAAGATCCCATTCATAAACAAATGGCTGAGATGTCAGATATCAAATTCAGAATTTGGATTGCAAATAAGATTAACAGAATGGAGGTAAAGTTGGAATTAGAACTTCAAGGAGCATTTCAAAAGTTATCTCAAGAATTCAGTGAATTCAAAGACAAATTACCAAAGATTTTGACACATTGAGGCAAACTTGCAGCCCTTAAAGATCTGAGAAATACAGTAGAATCCCTCAGTAACAGAATGGAGCAGGCTGAAGGAAGGATCTCTGACATTGAAGACAAAGCTTTTGAATGCTCCCAAATGCTCAAAGCAGAAGAGAAGTGAAGGGCAAAAACAAATCATTCTTTCAGAGACCTCTGGGACAATTGGAAGACAACTAATATTCACCTTATAGGAATTCCTGAAGGTGATGAGATTGTTTTGAAAGGCCCAGATACTCTACTCCAAGAGATAATCATGGAAAACTTCACAAACATGACAAGAGAATATGAAATTCAGATAGCAGACAGTTTCAGAACTCCAGCACGCCTCAATCCAAATAAAGCATCTCCCAGGCACATTATAATTAACTTCACCAAAGTTAATATGCAGGAGAAAATTCTGTGAGCAGCCAGACATAAGAAAACCATAACCTACAAGGGGAAGAATATTAGAATGACTACAGATCTCTCTGCTGAAACTTTTCAAGCTATAAGAGGGTTGTCATTGACCTTTAACCTCCTAAAACAAAATAAATTTCAACCCAGGAGCCTGTATCCACCTAAACTGACTTTCATGTTTGATGGAGAAATTAAATACTTTAATAACATTCACATGTTGAAGAAATTTGCCATAACTAAACCAGCTCTCTACAATATTCTCAGACCTATCCTCCATAATGTCCAGCATAATCCTTTACCACCAAAGTAAACTCACTCAGAAACTTTTGATCAAATTCCACCTTCCACAGTGGCAAAAAGATTAAAAACGTCCACCGGACTTTTGAAAAACTCCATACCCAAAATACTACCAGGCTTATCAATATTCTCAATTAATGTGAATGGCTTAAATTGTCCTCTAAAGAGGCACAGGTTTGCTGACTGGATAAAAAAACTCAGGCCAGATATCTGCTACAACAAGAATCTTATCTTACCTTAAAAGATAAATATAGACTCAGGGCGAAGGGATGGTCATCTGTAATTCAAGCAAACGGCAATCAGAAAAAGCAGGGGTTGCAATTTTATTTTATTTATTTATATAAATAAGCTTTAAACCAACAAAATTAAGGGAAGATAAGGGTGATCACTTCACATTTATTAAGAGCAACACTCAACATGATGAGATTTCAATTATTAACATTAATACACCCAACCAGAATGCAGCTCAATTTATAAAAGAGACTCTAACAGACATGAGGAACTTGATTTCCTCCAGTACCATAATAGTCAGAGATTTTATTTTTTTTTTAATTTTTTTTTATTTTTGTAATTTTTCTAATTAAATGATAGCTGCATACATCAATACAAACATGGGGTACAGTGTAGTGTTTTCACACACATTCTGAAATACTTTCATCAAGCTGGTTCACATAAATTTCATGTCATTTGCATAGTCATTGTGTCAAAACATTTACATT
>CAUYTI010040945.1:0-13687 GCA_963575145.1 Galago senegalensis
GGAGGCAGAGGCAAGAGACTCGCTTGAGCCCAGGAGTTGGAGGTTGCTGTGAGCTTTAATGCCACGGCACTCTACCCAGGGGGACAGCTTGAGGCTCTGTCTCAAAAAAAAAAAAAAAAGAATGTTTTTTTGCCTAAGAACAAATTCCACCTTCCCAATGCTGTTTTTCTTAACAGCATTTACTCTAGTACTATAAAATGATCATTTTAAAAAAAGCAATTCATATATTCTGACAAGTTTTTTCCAATGCATAAAATATATCCATATGAAAAGCCTTTCAAGGTTTTAAAATTAAATCAGAGCATAGTGCATATTTCATAGAGCCTCAGTCTTCTCACCTACAGAACTATGGATAATGTTACCTACCACACAGAACTATTATGCTGTAAATGAGCTGCAAGATATGTGAATATGAGTGGCACTCAGCCCAGTTTCCAGCACACAGAGCATGCTCAACGTGTTGGCTAGCCCTGTAATGAGAAGAGTACAGCTAGAAGAAGTGGGGAGTGCACTGAAATATTTGAGTGGGAGTGACCACACCTCACCACCTACAGGAGTCTTTCTATGCTTGTAGTGTATTTACTATCTACAAATGAAAGAATTTCAAAAGTTACACAGAGGATGAAAGGGGAGTTGAGAATGCCTTTTCCCAACCCCAAATAATCTTTATCCTTCTTGTATCAGCCCATAACTACTTTAGCACATTACTTAAAATTAGAGGCATGAAAATGCTCTATTAACTTTTACTTTGTTTTCAGGTATAAAATCCACATTTTGTTTTGTTTTATGAGAGTCTCATTCTGTTGCCCAGGCTAGAGTGCTATGGCAACATAGCTCACAGCAACCTCAAACTCATGGGCTCAAGCAATCCTCTTGCCTCAGCCTCCTAAGTAGCTGGGACTACAGGCCTCTGCTGCAATGCCTGGCTAGTTTTTCTATTTTAGGAAAAATAGAATCTCACTCTTGCTCGGGCTGTTCTCGAACTCCTGAGCTCAGGCAATCCACCTGCCTCAGCCTCCCAGACTGCTGCAATTACAGGAATGAGCCAGCATGCCTGGCATATTGTTATTTTCTTAACTTAATGTGTTTTTATGAATGTAAAAATATTTATAAGAGTTTTTAAGTTATATATAGTCTCATTGCTCCAATCTTTTCCTAGCCATTACCCCTCCTGGAACGGTAGGGTTTTTGTTTGTTTGGGGTTTTTTTGATGTAACCATTTTGATTAGAGAAAAAATATTATCCAGTAGCTTTACCCTGAATTAAGCTAGAATTCCCTCTTTTTGGTAAATTGAGTTTTCTTTCCAGGCTGTCTGAGCTTTCTGTACCACTAAGCCCTTAGCATGACCTGACTTGATGATAGCTGTTTCCTCTAGGCCGGAGGGCTTTCAAAGCCATCCTTGGAACTCTCCTTTCCTCTGGTTTAAGCATAAGTGAGAGATGGTGTTTTAGGGAGACTGACAGCAGACATTCAAATGCATTTCATTTCAAATTCTCAAATGTTGATAATTTTCCCATCTTGATGTGGGCTTCCCCAACATCAGAGCCTAAGACAAGGACTAGATGCAGGTGGTTTATTTGGGAGCAGATGCCGGAAAGTCGAGGTGAAGGGAAAGGAGCAGAGTGAGATAGGGAAGAAGGAAAAGCCACTCTGCTGCTGCTGTGGCCAGTAGGGCCTCAGTTCTGCTGGGACCTTTGGCAAGTATACAGAATGCCTTCCAGAAGGCCTTCCTACCAAAAGATGAGAGGCTAGACATTTGTCTGCTGGCTTTCGTTCTCCACCAGTTAAAGGCGTCTCCTGGGGTTTTACTTCTCCTTACTCCTAGGTTATACTTGCCAAAGGTCTGAGCAGACATCTGGCTTCAGAAATGACTGTGAGGTAGAAAAACAGGGAGGCTTGCTTCGTGTTTGAAGAGGACATTGTCATATGAATCCACACTGAACTTTCTACCAGAGTTGCAGCAGAAATCATAGGTGGGCTGAGGGGGTAGGTTACAGGGTAACAGAAGCATCATCAGCTACACACGTATTGTCTCTTCTGAATCTACTCTGCCCCGTTGTGCCTATGGGGGCACTGCTCCTCCAAGGGATTGCCAGGTCATTGCAGTCCAGTCCACAGGACATTGCCCTTGTTGGTGTGGGGGCTCTAAGAAGAGGACCACTCTCCTCCACCTTCCTTCCCACCTAACCCTCATTCCACATCCTCCCTGCTGTAGAGATCTCTGGTGTGTCTGGGATGTGTCTGAGAGAAGTTGTACTGTGTACAATCTCAATTGGCCCCTCTGAAAGCTGCTGTGAAGGAGAACATGTCATCTGACCAGAAAGGAAGGTAGCAGAGGATCATCTGGTCCTGCCTAGAACATCCCTCCTGCCTGCTGCACCTGATTTGCTCATAGGCAGCCATGTGTCCAGGACAATCTTGAGGCGGAGTTCAGTACCACCCTGTGCTGCCCCTTCCCTTGAACTTGCCACATACATTTGCATGTGTTTACTGGTCCATCTCCCATGTGCAGCAGGAGCTTGTTAAAAATCATGCTATGTCTTCATTTCTATGTTCAGGACCTAAGGGAGTGCCTGGGACACAGCCGATTCTTTGCAAATACTTATGGAAGGCAAAGAGGAAGGGCTAAGGGGAGGGAAGAGGGAAGTCAGTTGCTAGGAGATAAATGATTTGCTTATATCACAGTTGCCAAAGATAAGTCATCTGACACAAGTGGGGAATTCCCAGAACTAACTATTGGAAGCAACACTTAGCTGAAATTTATTGCAAAACGCAGAACTTACTTGGGCACTTACTTTTGCCTTTATTATTTTTTAAGAAAGAGATACTCCAAGGGTCGGTGACTCAGACCAGCCAGGTGACTTGGCTGTGGTTTCCTATGAGTCAAGCCTACCAGACAGTGGAGGACAGAGGTGAACAGGAAACGGGCCAGAGAGAAACCAGAGAAACAGAGAGAGTCAACACAGACGTCGAGGAGGCTTCCGCCCAGCTCTCTCAGGCCAGAAGGGCAGACAAATCCGTGAACTCCCAGACATTCACGTCCAAGTGGATGCAGCTGTGTGCTCTGTTCAGCTCGAACGCCCTTCTCAGGTGGCAGGGAGGGAGGAGAACAGACAGTGAGTGTGCTGGGGTTATGGCTACTGCCCTGCCCGAATGAGAACAAAGCCAGGGTGATAAGAAAGAAAGCAGGCTGCTTTTTGAATTCACTCATTCGGGTGAAGAAAAACCAAACCAAAAAGATGTTAGCCCTACTACCTTCACAAACTGCGATGTTTCCCTCCTTCTTCTGTCGCCTGCAGCCTCTCTCTCACTCTGACATCTTCACAATCCCAATTCTATGTAGTTGCCTATTAGATGAAACATGCACCGATGGCTGTCGCTATACAAATCAAGAGAAAGAAAAAGGAAAGTTTGCTGCTTTCCCTTGAAAGCACAAAAGCACAATGACACGAGGCATCTTTAGAGAGAAGAAGCTGTCACAACCCTATGCCCCTGGAACAAAGCCCCGCGCAGCTGCCAGGGCTTGTCTGATCCCGCCCTCTGGACATTTACAATCTAAAGCAACTGGGAGAAGCAGAAATGCAAGAGACTCTAATTACACAAATTGCTGAGTGCTGTGCGCAGGAAATCGCATACTACATTTGTAATTCTGTTTACTGTATACACGGCACTTTCCCGGAGCCCCGTAATAACAATCCTGATGCAGATGCAGAAACTGAGGCAATGAGGGCTGAAGTGGCACATCCCATGTCACACAGCTAACACCAGGCAGATGCTGGCATTGAACTAGGGAAGTCAAATGCTGTTTCCAGGACTCGGCAGCAAACTCCCACCAGCTGCCTGCGTCTTCTGAGCAGAGGTGTTTGTTTATACTTTGACCCCAGCATGCCAGTGACTATATCAGATAATAAGCAACTTGGAGAAACACCAACTGCGTCCAAGAAGAGAGCCTGGTTTCGATAACTCTGTTAAACTAACCTCTAGAAGAAAGAGAATCAACAAAATAGGTGACCGTTTAGAAGAAATCAGAAAGAAATCTTGAAGAATTTGAGTACTTGTTATAGGTCATTGAATGTACAGTGGGGAAATAAAGGTCAGTGATAGAGACTCAGGCTCCTCCAGAGCTAGGAGGCACGTGGGGCCTGAGATAGAGGGTCTAGAGACAGGGAACTAGGAAACGCCATGCACCAGGCCCATGTGCTGCTCTGGGCCCTCAGCCCTCCACTTGCCTTGTCCTACCTCTTGCCTTTCCAGTCCTCATGGAGAGTGCTTGGTGCTTGGGCCCCTTCTGAGAAGAAAGGTGGGGTGTTACAGTGTGGGGCTCTGGTGCCAGTCATGCTGGTCTGTCCCTACTAACACAACACTATTGTAGAGAAACAGGAGGTCTGGTGCACCCCAAAGATCACCCACTGGAGTAGGCCACTGAAAGGCACTTGCACATGCTGAGCTCAGCAGGGCAGCTGGGGACATTAAGATTCTAGGCAAGTTGGCACAAAAGGGAGAGGATTTTAAACATTATACAAGTGCTGACAACTCGCAAACATATATTTCTGGTCCAGACCTCACTTCCCAGCTCTAGACACATCAGTTGGTATCAGAGACATGGCTAGGACACATCAGTTGGTATCATACATGTGGATAGAACCTCAAACTTAATTTGTTTAAAATGGAGTCCATAACTCTTTCCTCTCACCAAATGTCCACCAGTTGCACAAGCCAGATTCGAGTCACCATCCTTGAGTTTCTCTCTCCTTCTTGCTCACATATTGAGTCCATCACAATATTCTGTTGTGCTCCCAGATATATTCACTTCTTTTCACCTCCAAGGCCATCCCTCTAGTCCTAGCGCCTGCCGCCTCCCATCTGATCTCATCCTTATTGGCCTTCACTTCTACTCTGCACTTGCTTTCACGGAGCAACCAGATGGCTTTGCCAAAGCAGATCGCCATCCCTTGGCTCAAATTCCTCCAGTGGCTTCAAACAGAACCTAAACTGGAATGGAGTCAGCAAGGTCCTTCAGGCTCTGGACCCAGCTGTCACCAGCCTCACCTCAAACCCCTCCTTCCCTACTTCCAGCATCTCAGTCCCTCTGTTCCTCTGTAGCACCATATCCTTTCTCACTTTCAGGTCTTCATGCTGTTGTCCCCTGTGCCTGGAATTAGCCGTTCTCCCTTGCCTCGTGTGGGGCCACTTCCTTCTTACCCATCCACCTCAGCTGAAGTGCTGCACCCCAGACCATCCCAGGGGGCTTTCCCGACCACTCAGCTGAAAGACAGCCCCTCCTGTCACTCTCCCTCAAAGCACTTCATTGTTTTCTCTCCCAGAAAAATCATGATTTGTTATTATAGACATTTTTCTTTAATGTTTGGCCCTCCCACTAGACTGAAAGCTTCACGAAGAGAGGGACCATGTTTGTGCCATTCACCCCTGCATCCTGGGAGCCCAGCACAGTGCCTGATGTGTGATAAGTGGTCAATAAATCGTTGCTGAATTAGGGAATAACTGAATCAAAAATAAATTTAGAAATAAATCAGACTAATTTCCTATTTGTTCTCTCAAAAGAGTCTCTGCTCTCACCTCACCCCAGCAGCCTCTGATCCTCCTCAGTCCACCATTGGCTCTGAGCGGTCCGTGCAATTTAAAACCATATCAGGATGAGTGCACTGCCAGGTAACTCAAAGAGAAGCAAGAAAAGCCTTCCCTTCGAATGTGAGCCATGGCCCTTCCCATCGGTCCTTCCTTCCCTCTTTAATAATTTAATAGATGAGCACACATATAATAGTCATAGTCATAACATAAGAATAGCTACATTTATGGAGCTTTTGCAATTTTCTAGGTACAGCCCTTTATCTAGATTTTCTCATTTAATTCTCTGAAGAACCCCATGATGCAGTTACTAGTATGGGTTCTGCTTTATAAAGAAGAGAGTCAAGTCTTGGCAAGTGAAGTAGCTTTGCCTGGATCAGATGTTAGGAACTGGCAGAGCCAGGATGTCTATTCAATACTATGAGGCTTGTGCTTCAGCCACTAGGCCACACTGCTTCCCAACATTCATCGCTCCTGTACTCAGATTCTGCCAATTAACTACTGAGTCTCCAGGTACGAACCAAGCACTGTGCAAAGTGTTTCTGTTCTTCGTATTTTATTCTCACAACAGTTTTATGATCTTTTATTATTCTAATTTTTGCAAAAAAGGGGACCAATAGCCTGATCCCCGAAGCACCTTCCTTTGGCTCTCTGTGGAATGCTGGGACTTGATGTAGCTCCCTCTCTCTGAGGACAGCGCTGTCTCCTTTCCTGCACATTTTGCCGCTGTGCTCAAGAGAAGGACCAGGGAGAGGACTTGTCCAAGACTGGTCCATGCACACACCATGATCAGTGGTAGCCTGCTGGAGAGACCACTCCCTCTGCTCTGCTACCTCAAGAGTGGCCCTGGAAAGCCATGGGGCAGGAGAGAGGGCCTGGGCTTTGGAGTGAGACACAGGTCCTTGATTCTTAGGTCTGTCCTTCACTGGCTGGTGGCTTTGTGTAATCTACCCTCCTCTCTGAGCCTCTGGGACCATTAGAAAAGGAGTCCCAGTGTGACCATCATGGAGACTTTGTGGGGATCAGATAAGATCACAGAAAGAAAGCCCTTAATGCAGGGGTCGGCACATGGTAGGTCCTTGTTAACTGGCTTGGTATTTTTCACTTCCTGCCCACTGGGTTCTCAGGCCTGGGAGAGGAGACACTATAATTAGGCTATTCTGCTGTGGAATTCCTCAGAGCCTCATGCCTCTCTTTTTTTCCTCCAATTGTCTCTCCCTTCCTTTCCCACCCACAATTTGAAGCTGACTGTTCTGTCTGCAGGAAATGTGTTAAATGAGACAATGTTTGTGTTAGCGCCTCGTTCCATGAGCTTTGCTGGCATGTTCCTCTCTTCTGGTCCATTGGGAATGTCTGCAATGTGGTCGGGTGTGCCTGCTGACAGTCTCTCAGGTAAGATATGCACAGTTAGAAGAGAAATTTCATTAGCAGAGAATAATATGCGAGGGACATACTCCTATGGGCACAGATTTTAGAGACAGGTTTGAGTAGACGTCCCCACATTGTTATGGGCTGTGATCCTGAGGCTGTGCTATGTATTATCTACAAATGTCATTCTTTTCATCCACAGAACTCACAGGATTCTTATTAGAATAATGGAGTCAATGTTTTAAAACAAGTAGGATAATGTTGGGCACATCCTAAGTAGCACAGTGCTTGGCATCTAAAACAGGAATTGACAAACTACCACCAAATCCAGCCCACCACCTGTTGTTATAAACAAAGTTTTATTGAGACACCACACACCCATTTGTTTCCATATTGTCTCTTGCCACTTTCTTGCTACAACAGCAGAGTCAAGTAGCTACAGCAAAGCCCAAAGTATTTGTTACCTAGCCCTTTGCAAAATTTTGCTAATCTCTGATCTAAAACATATTCCATAAAGTCCCGGCATATGCTCAATGCTAAATCAATACTGGTGGAATGGAACACAGCTATACCTCCTTATGCTAGATGAGATGTTAGTAACCTGTATGGATGCTAAAATTCCTTCCCACAAACTCACCCAAATCACAGATGTCCTCACTCACATGCGTGGCTAAACATGTGGGTCTTTCTTAGCACCCTTTTTGGGCAGATGCTCCCTGCTGGTAGGCAGCTGTTTCCACATTTCCTGTCACCCCGCATGGGGTTACTTTGTAATCTCACGGATTCTTAGATTGTTCCCTGGCTCATGCCCATAGGTCAAAGATTGGAAGGAACAGAAGACAAACACTGGGCTTTCTGTTTTAAGCGTGCCACCTTGGCTTTTTCCTGATGTCTCGCTTTTCTTGATGACTTCCCCTCTTTAGCCTCTTCTCTCTTAGACCAAAATTTTCTTTAGGTTTCACTTTGAGCTTCTTTTCATCATCTGTCCTGATTGCCCTCCCTATGGCACCAATTCCTGCTGGTAAAAAGCTGTTGATTTGGTCAAAAAATCATTTTCTAGTCATTGGGGATTTCTTTAACTTCTTCCTTTTCTTCCTGAAGAGAGAGGGCTGCTCTAGGCCTCAGGGACAACAGCCACAGTGGGCATGGGCTCATGCCCTCTAGCCACAGTGGGCATGGGCTTTCTCAGCAGGTGCTCATTTTGTATGGCAGTTGGGATTGAGTTCAGTTCTGTCAGCAGAGTACCAAAATAATAATTTAAACATGGCAGTTGCACTGAAAGCTTTTCCTCTTAGAACTGGAACCAGACAAGGTTGTACTCTGTCACCATTACTATTCAAACTCCCCCAGGTCACTGTGGGCAGCCACCTTGGCTCATGGGTGTCTTGTCTTGACATCAAGCCTTTTGCCATTGAAAAAACTTGTTACTGGCACTGGGAGGTGGGTCAGTCAGGATATGAAGAACAGTGGTGTCCTCTGCCACACATCCCCCCTGCGCTGCTCTGGGCAGGTGGCAGATCTCCAAGGCCCACTGCAAGGGTTGTCAGGAAGACTCCAAGGATGTAATCACACCGCATATCAGCATCCTAACGATCCTGGTCCCCAGAAGCGCCAGTCTCAGGCCAGCAGGCTCTGCATGCCTAGACTGGTGGACAGATTACTGTTCAGAGAAAAAAAGCTAAAAAGTGTCTTTTCATTCTCTCTCCAGCTCCTCGCTGGGTCTTGGGTGGAGGCTGAGCTCAGATTTCCCTTTGGTCCTGGTGGCAATTTTTACAAAGCATTCTGCTGCTGGAACCAGCTTTGAAGTTATGCTGGGTAGGAAAGTGGGGGGTCAGTCACAATCAGCAACAGCAGGTCCCCTTGCAGAGCCTGAAGTCCTTGCACCCCACATTGGGCCAGTGTTGTCCTTGGGATCCCTGGAAGTTTCTTAAAGCACCCCATAGTCTCACCCCTGGCACTCTGGCCCTGGAGTAGGGGCAGCAGCTATAAGGGACAGGATATCCTGTTCCTTCAGGGGCTCAGGGGCAGAGGGCCTGGTTCTTCCAGAGGGTCAGTGATGGATAGCCTCCCCCATTCCTCCGGGGGTCAGGTGCATGTTGGGGCAGGGGGTGGCACCACCATTTCTGGGCTTCCTAGGTGATGGTTACAAGGATTTGAGACACTGCTTTGGAGCATGGTGGTATAGTCACCACAGGCAGATGGGAGACTCCCCAGGATGGGGATTGGGGTGATAGTGCTGGGCCCACTGTCACCATCCCTGCAGCTCCCCCACTCCAATCCTGTATAGCATCAGCCATTGTCATAGGTGGTGATGCTCATGTGGGACAACTTCTACTGTGTGAAGAAATTTGAGTGTTGCAAGTTTTTTTTTTTATTAAATCATATCTGTGTACATTAATGCTATCATGGGGTACAGAGTGCTGTTGCTATATACAACTTGGAATACTTTCATCCAACTGGTTAACATAGCCTTTATGTCATTATCTTAGTTATTGTGTTAAGACGTTTATATTCTACATTTAGAGTGTTGTAGGTTTTGAAGGTGGAACCCAAAAGGTCAAATTAGACCCTGAAACTGATGACACTGTTCATTAAATCCCATTTTTTTTTTAACTTGCAAGAATTTCAAACTCAGTTTCTCCCTTTGTTTTCTAATCAGCATTGAACTCCCCTCTTTGGAGAGGGAAGGAAGCTTTGTTATTTGGAGACAGCCATGGGAGGAGAGTCCAGGTGACTCTATGAATATTCACAGCAGCAGTTTAATCAGTGTCTGTTCATTATCATGCTTCCACTGGCAGCAGGTTCCCAGAATATAAATAAAGATCGTAGAACAATGGTACTGGCTCTCCTTTCTCCAGGACCCTCAGTCTCTGTCAACAGTCTGCAACCCTGGAGCCTCCATGGACCTGGAGAGAGGCCAAGTGGGGACCTCAGGACGCCTCACTTAGGTGGAGATCCGAGGACGCCAGCTGCATTGCACGGGACCTGGAGTTCTTACCTGTCACCTTTAAGTGGGGTACACAGCATGGTCTCCTGGAATACTGCCCTTTGTCTTTGATAACAACAGAAAAGTCTCAAGCAGTGTGGGTGACGGGGTGATGGGAACCCAGTGCCTGGCTGGTGGCTCGGCCTGCAGCCCTGTGAGTGGTTGTGCTCACGTCTCTGAGCCCAGCTTGGTCTTGCAGTGCTGGAGTAAGGGTGACACTGAGGTCCTGAGGATGTATCTTGACTATGAGAGAAGATGGCACTGAGACAGGAGCAGGGTGGATGTGGGGAGGAGACAGGAATGGAGACCTCAGCCATGCCCAGGGGCTTGACCTCCCCGCTAATGCTCAGCTGAGACAGCTGGAGTCAAAGACATACAGCCACACATGTTCACAAGATATCAGACACATGAAGTTAAATAAAACGACACCACTTTTCACAGATAACTTGACAACACTGACAGTGAGCTCCAGGGTCTGCAAGAGGCCGGGGCCACACCCCGGCGTGAGCCTCTTGGGGCCACGTGTCAGCGCTGATGCAGGAACTTTCACTCCCAGAAATCAATCCTGGGGATGTCACAGGAAGATCTTGTGTAGGATATTAATCAAAAGACTATTTGTAATAATGAAAAGTCAGAAACAGTTTAAATGGTCAATGACAGGACAGTGGCTAAGTGCTCCTGTGGTCTATCGATAGAGCTGCTGACCATGTGGACATTGTAAACCCCACTGTGTCTCCTGGCAGGACACTGGGCAGCAGATGTTGGTGTGAGGCCCAGGCATCCCCCCAGCCCCACGGGGTAGAGGTTGGCTGCGCATCTGAGCACGGTGGTGAGTGCCCTTGCCCTGGACAGCCAGGGGTACCAACGTGGGCTGGCTTGTCCTCAGTGTGGGGAGCACAAGCTGAAGGGATGAGGCAGAGGTCACACGCAGGTCCACCTAAGGACATCTTGAGACTCAAGCCAACAACAGCGGGAGGCTGGTCAGGACTAGAAGGCCCATGATGTGTGAGCAGCTTTCTCTCTAAAACATTTGATGGGGGAGGGGTCTTGTTTTCTTTGAGCTTTCTCTGAGTCTTCTGTGGTCTCTCCATGAATGCACATCACCTTTGCACCCTAGAAGAAAGCGGTGACTGTTATGTTAGGGAGGAGCCCAGGGCCTCCACTGTGCTCCCCTCTGCCGGTCCCTTCCAGTGCGGTGCTGAGTGGCCCCTGTGGCTCCCACCCGAGGCTCCCATCCTGGCCCCTGTGGGGACCGCTGCAGCCCAGTTGTGAGTCCTTACCCCGCCTGAACCGGTCTCTCCTGGAACGCTTTGAGAAAGATGAACTTTTCTCAGAGCCCTGGCTTCTGAGATTATAAAAGAGTAATGATTCGGTGACTTAAAAGATTTAGTAGCCAGGTTGTTACCGTTTCAGAGCAGAAAGAAGATTAATGAGCTACCAGCTTAACATATGTCTCAGGAAAAGAGCAGTCATTTAATTTCCAACTTTGCAGAACTTGTACCTGCTCCCATTTTGCAAGAACAGTCATTTTGCAGCGTGATTTTGCGGCTTCCAAACTAGCTGATTAAAGGAAGCCAGTGACATCACGGCAGGGTTAGGGACGGAGGCCCTGAGCGACTGCCCCAGTGCCACCCCATCCCTGGGGTCTGCGTCTATGCTGAGAAGCGGGTTTCAGCCCTGCAGCTGCTGTGTGCGGTTTGGCTGGAGCTGGGACTGCCTCCGGGGCCTTTGCTGGACGTCCACCTTGTGGTCCTCAGGTTTCAGGGCAGGTCCCCATTGTGGTGGTTTTAAAAAATGCTAATGAATTCCTGGAGACTCTTTTCTTCTATAGTGAAGCCTAATTCAGCGCATCTTGATGGGCTGGGCTTAGCGACTGCTTTAAAGGAGAACTCGGGGACTGAGGGCTCCTCTGCCTGTTCTCTCTGCGGGTGGGCAGGCGAGGCCCTGCTGTCTGGAGTCTGCTGCTCCTCCTGGGCTGGGTGCTTGCCTGGAAGCGGCCTCATGAGAGCCTTTTCCTCCACTGGGCTCTGTTAGTCCCAATTGGCAAGAAAATCTCAGTTTCTAAATAATAACCAAATATAGGTGCAGAAATGGTGAATAATTTCTTCTAGATGGTGCTTTACATGTTTTTGTTTATGGTTTCTTCTATTATGCCAAAATTTTAAATTTTGATATGGTCATATTTAGGATTCTTTTCCTTCAAAATTTATTTTTTTCACTCGATGTTTCACTGGAATATTCTTTTACATATTTTTATAATTTATTTTTCACCATGAGATCTTTGACATATTTGGAGTCCATAGTTTATTCTTGTTGAGTAGAATCTATAATTTTCCTGATATGGAAAGTCACACGTCCTGAAATTATAGATCCAATACTGGATATTTTTCTTGGGTTTGTAGAGCAGAGACACCCGACCCCTGGGTGTGCGGCTGCAGGTCTGAGCTGGGCCTTCTCTTCTGCTCTGCTGACCCACTGGGTCACCCTGGACTGTCCACACACATCATTTTAGCCACAGCAGCTTTAAAATCAGCTTTGATAGTCTCAGAAGGAAGCTCTTCCTATTTTTTCTTTTCCAAAATTTTTTGTGTACCTCTGGATCTTCACACTTCCATGTGAATTTTAGAATTTGTTTTACAAGCTCTACAAAAATAATCTTTGGGATTTTGATGGGAATTATTTGAATTTATAGATTAACTTATAGAGAACTGGTATCTTCGAGAAACTTGGCCTCCCACTCATCGACAGCACACATCTCAGCACTTACCCTTTCTCATGTCCTTGAGGAAGAGCTTTTATAACTTTCTCCAGGAGTACGGTGGACATCCTCTGTTACGGTTGGTCTTAGACAGTATGGCGGACATCCTTTGTTACGGTTGGTCTTGGCAGTATGGTGGACATCCTCTGTTACGGTTGGTCTTAGGCAGTATGGTGGACATCCTCTGTTACGGTTGGTCTTAGGCTGTATGGTGGACATCCTCTGTTACGGTTGGTCTTAGGCAGTATGGTGGACATCCTCTGTTACGGGTGGTCTTAGACAGTATGGTGGGCATCCTTTGTTACGGTTGGTCTTAGGCAGTATGGTGGACATCCTCTGTTACGGTTGGTCTTAGGCAGTATGGTGGGCATCCTCTGTTACGGTTGGTCTTAGGCAGAATGGTGGGCATCCTCTGTTACGGTTGGTCTTAGACAGTATGGTGGACATCCTCTGTTATGGCTGGTCTTAAGCAGTATGGTGGACATCCCTTATTACAGTTGGTCTTAAGCAGTATGGCGGACATCCTCTGTTACGGTTGGTCTTAGACAGTATGGTAGACATCCTTTGTTACGGTTGGTCTTAGGCAGTATGGTAGACATCCTCTGTTACGGTTGGTCTTAGACAGTATGGTGGACATCCTCTGTTACGGTTGGTCTTAGACAGTATGGTGGACATCCTTTGTTATGGTTGGTCTTAGACAGTATGGTGGACATCCTCTGTTACGGTTGGTCTTAGACAGTATGGTGGACATCCTCTGTTACAGTTGGTCTTAGACAGTATGGTGGACATCCTCTGTTACGGTTGGTCTTAGACAGTATGGTAGACATCCTCTGTTACAGTTGGCCTTAAGCAGTATGGTGGACATCCTCTGTTATGGTTGGTCTTAAGCAGTATGGTGGACATCCTTTGTTACGGTTGGTCTTAGACAGTATGGTGGACATCCTCTGTTATAGTTGGTCTTAGACAGTATGGTGGACATACTCTGTTA
>CAUYTI010040946.1:0-69227 GCA_963575145.1 Galago senegalensis
GTGCCTGTGGTCCCAGCTACTTGGGAGGCGGAGGCAAGAGACTCGCTTGAGCCCAGGAGTTGGAGGTTGCTGTGAGCTGTAATGCCAGGGCACTCTACCCAGGGGGACAGCTTGAGGCTCTGTCTCAAAAAAAAAAAAAAACTGCTTTGGAGCTGAGAATCAGTATTGAGCCTCAGATCTACCTGAGAGGAAGGGCGTGTGGGCGTCACTATTTCTGTTTTTCAAAGGGGGGAAAGTTAAGAAACACTATATGCCTTTTCCAAGGTAACATAGATGGGTCATGGCAGAACTGTTATCGTAATTTAGGACTCCTGGGGTGGCACGTTACACTGAGCCACACTGCCTGCCTTCATTCAGTTGTGCCTAATGGGAGTCACAGACGAGAACAGCACAGACATTTTTGTCCTCATCATGCCATTCAGAAACCTTTCTCAAATGTGGTGTATTTTCTCTGAAAGCAACTATACTTCATGTGCTTAGTAACTTGGTAGAAAATACAATTGATCTCCTAAACAATATTCCTAAAGTAAATACTATTTCAGGATAGATAGTAAGTATTTCCAATGTTTCTAAAGTATTTTCTTTTAGGGGTGTAATAGAAGATAGATTCAGATGAAGCTTAGTCTGGGAAACCAGCATATTGCAATCAAATCCGTGGTTTTTATAGTTTTGTAATTCCTTTTATGAAAGAGTTATTTTAATTCAGTAAATAAAAGATGGGTGCTCCCCGCTTTCCGCCCAGCCCTCACTACCACTGGCAGCTACCACACACACACTCAGAGAAAATACACAAACAGCATTTGAGCCTGCCTTGTTACAGGGTGTTTTCGTCTTTCAAGGGAAAAACAACCTCAGAACCTTACCACCAAAGCTTCCAAATTTATTGCAACACAACGTAATGGCAAAATAGAATTTTCTTAAGACACATATTTTTGAACAACCACCATGGCCAAGAATGCTTGTTTTTTTTTTTTGTTTTTTTTTTACAATAAATCCAAAGAAAATCTTGAATTCCAGTCTCGATTTGGGGATGCCAAAGATGCTGTGTTTGTTTGGAGCAAACTATCATGTCTCATTATTCAGTCTTATCCTCTTTAACTTGGGCTTGAGGCATTTATTTCGTGTTTATACTAGTTTGACACAAATTATACTTAAAAGAGATTTCTTATCCTGCCCTCCTGTGCAAAGCTGAGCTACAATGGCAGACTTAACAATGCCAGCCAGCCCTTCTTGTGCTTATCAGTAACAGAAGCATTCAGCCTAAGAAAACACTTCCAGTGTAAACAAGACGCAGAAGCCACATTCCCTGAAATTTGTCTGAATAGGAGGAGAGATCCACGCGCCATAATCTCTCTTCATTTAGCCTCAGTGTGCCCATTTTTCATACTGCAATTCACAAATCATTGTAAGCATTTTGCTGTATTGCTATCGTATTCCACGTAGGAAGCAACATTTTAAAAAAGGCAAGATAAAAGAGAGCCTTCAATTACTTTAAAGTTCTACACACATATACTTCCCAACTTATTTTTTAACCATAATGAATTGCTTTAAAGAAATAGTGAACATCTTGTTACGATGGTAATATTAATACAGCTTATTATAATTGATAAACACATATGTGTGTGTGTATGTACGTATACACATATATCTAACTAGTTTTGTTTACAAGGATCCCAACTGTCACCCACTTCTATTTCAACTCTCTTGAAACCGAAATTTGTACAGACCGATAATTTTGTCAAGGTTTGCATTGTGCTTTCTTAATGGCAAATACATTTCACTGGTTCTATAACAATGACTGGAAGGCAACTCTCTACACAGCTTAGTAATTCATCAGACATACCTTGCTTGGAGAAAGTTACTTTCTTTCAGAAATTTTCCACCACACGGAATGGATAGCCTTTTTTCCTTAAGCGTTTCTGCATCACAAATCCCATCCAAATTATTCTAAAGAAGAAACCAGAAGAGGTCCAAGCACTTTTTTCTCTTCTTCTCAGAGGAGTTAATCCAACAGTTCCATCAACCTCTCAGCACTTTGCAAAGCACATTTCTCTCTCTCTCTCTCTCTCTCTCTCTCTCTCTCTCTCACACACACACACACACACACTCTGGTTCTCATACTGGTTTTAGTGCTGAATTAGGCGGTCCTTTTTCAAATTTCCACTCCCCTTTGCTTTTTTTTTTTTTTTTTTTGTGGGGAGGATTTCTAAATATTCTTTTGTAGCCAACAGTGCACATTTTTAGCAAGCAAATCCTACAATTAGACATTCTAAAAAGTAGAAGAGGTGCATTTAGATAAAATGGAAAATAAAAAAATATGGTTTAAAACAGGAGTAATTAAAATTTTTCCTTTCTTTTTCAAAAGGTAGTGAATAGCTGGATTAAACTGCACCGAGGGGAAAAAAAAAAAAAAAACAACTCTGCAAACACCCTCAAGCTTATTCTACCAGACTCTCAATTTAGATCGAAAATACTTAACTTTTTCCTATGTTTTTTTGGGTCTTTTTGTTTTGTTTTATTTTGCTTCAGTTCTTTCTGCATCTGGCAAGCTTCGTATAATGACTCAAGTGTGTGTGGCTAGTAACAGGACACAAGATAATAATAGTGGGAAGAAAAACCTGACTCATGTTTCAAAAAACGACTGATGGCTATCTCACATCCTCAGTGAAATCTGCTGGGTTTAGTTACTTCAGTTAAAGCTAAGAGCTTCGGGCCCTAAAGGTGCATTAACATATTACAGTATTTTAAAAATCAGACCAAAAAAAAAAAAAAAAGTACATCTGGCAGTCCTTGAGATGCCAGTGTTTATCAGAGTGGCAAAACATGTCTTTTCCAGCAGGGCAGAAGGAAGCAAAGAGCCATTCCCCCTCCTGCTGGGAGTGTGCACTCCCACAGTTGGGGACGAGAGCCTTCTTTCATACAAGCAGCCTCTTATCCTCATCTGCAGGCCCTGGGGTTGCTCCTTAATTAAGATTATGGCGAGGTGGCTCACGCCTCTAATCCTATCAACTCTGGGAGGCCTGATGGCTTAAGCTCAACTTGATCAGCCTGAGCAAAACAAGACCATGTCTCTACTAAAAGTAGAAAAACTAGTCCAGCATTGTAGTGGGCGCCTGTAGTCCCAGCTACTCAGGAGACTGAGACAAGAGGATGGCTTGAGCTCAGGGGTTTGAAGTTGCTGTGAACTATGATACCAGGGCACTCTACCAAGGGTGACAGAGTGAGACTCTGTCTCAAAAAAAAAAAAAAAAGATTATGGTTTGAAGGGTATCTAACCTCTCCTCAACCCATGCTCCTTTTGTTTTTGTATTGAGAGCACATCTCAATTCTGCTTCATCCTCCAACAAGCCACGAGCCCAGGTCCCTTGTGGTAAGGATGGTGCTGCCACATGCAGGATGGGCTGTCCCACCATCTGAGTTAGGGCAGGATCAGATGAAATAGCAGCCTAAGCATTGTTAGGAAGATAATTATTACCACGGCTTCTACTGATGCTAATTGATGTTGATCGAACACTCATCTCTATGGGGGAATTGTGACCCTTATATATCTCGTCTCATTTAATATTTAGAAGAATGTATAAGGGTTACCATTATTTCCTCCATCCTACAGATAAGAGAAGTGGGGCTCAGAGAGATTGAGTAACTTTCCCAGAGTCATCTGGCCAGTAAGGCGAGACCTAGGATTCAAATCCAAGGCTGCCTGACTCCAAAGAAATGATGCTGTAGTAAGATTTAGAGCTTCTTTTTTTTCACTCATTTAATTTATGTACTTCTTGTGATTAAGGCAAGATTTTAACAGAGGCACAAAGAAAAACCAATGGTTTTGGGGATGATGGAAAATTTTGGAAATAGTAGTGATGATTGTACAATCTTATAAATATAATTAATGCTACTGAATTGGACACTTAAAATGGCAAAAATAGAAAATATTATGTTATCTATTTTACCGCAAAAATAGCAAAAAATAAAAAGAGCAATTCCCTCTTAAAAAGGCAATAAAAAGTCATTTTACATTTATCATATTGACAAAAATTAGAAATCTGGACAAAGATCATGGCAGACATGTGGTGGCCCCGATGAGCTACTGGTGGTGTGGACCAAATGTAGCTACAAAGGAATCTAAAAATATTTGGTTGAATTATGTGTGTACCCCAGGATTCATCCACCTCTTTCTGGGGTATATTCCTCAGTGAGCTTCTCACACAGGGCCTGAGAAGCACAGCCCTAGAGAATTCATGAGTCCAGAACGATAGATGCATGGACAGAGGCTAGATGCAAAGGACCAGAGCCTTTGTCCTTGGTGTCCCCAAAGTCTTCTCTCAGATATCCGCAAGGCTCACCTGTTCACCTTCTTAAAATCTTTGCTCAAACGTCCCCCCCTGAGTGAACCCTCTCTGACGGCCCTGTTTAAAATGGCCTTCCCACTCCAAACTTGTCCTCTTCCTTTTCCCCTGTTTTATTTTTCTCTGTGTACTTATTACCCTTTAATAATATTTTTAATAGCGTGTCCCCCAGTGGAATAGAGGCTCCAGGAATGCAGGGGTTTTCATCTGCTTTGTTCGCTGATGCATTCCTTGCCTGTGGAGCCAACACACAATGGGGCATACAATAAGTATTAACTAAATGAATGAAAATACATAGAACGGCTATCTATGGGAAAAGAGAATCGGAATGGAGAATTGGGATAAAATGGAATAAAAAGCATTAAAGCAAATGTCCTAGAGCCTTGTGTGGATCAGCAAAGACAATCCTGGGAATGGAGCTGACACTCTAGACGTCTGGCAGCAGCCCCACCACCTACAACAAAATCAATCAAGTTAGTGACCTCGAGGAAATCTTTTATCTTTTTAAAGTATAGCAAGATCACAACTTCCTGGTGAGTAGCCTTGAGCTTGCTACTTGGCGTAAACTGAACTATATGATTTCAAGTTGAGAACAAAAATTGTGATGTTCAGTTTTTCCTTCTATTACTGCTTAAAATTCTGTTTCGCTGATAAATCACCTATGGTTGCTTGAATGCCTCAGTTCTTTTGTACATAACAGTTTGTCACTACATAAACTTAGTATCCTGGTCTTGTTTTGTATCCAGTACCAAAATCTCAGATCTCTTTTAGAACATTCTCTATTAAAAGTTTTTATTATTGTCATAAACATTGGACTTGATGGCACTTTAAAATATTGCCTCATTTTTTTTTTCACACCAGAGACAGAATGTGGGAGAATCAATGCATTTTCATATCGCAGATCCATTCTTTTATGTGACTTTTAAAAATGCAGGAAGGCAATTCAAGAGTCTAAGTAACGAGGTAGCCTTTTGAGACACTCCTGATACTTTTACTGTGTGCAGGTATAAAACACAAGAGTTACACCTTTCATAACACAGGATCACTGAAGAGTTTAAGGCTACATCATGTTTGATGCTGCATCAATTTTTCATGGAAATACGATTTTCCTGGAACTTTTCTATAACAGATTTGAGACTTTTCTCTTGGCACTTTGATAGATGCTTGCTACAAAGTTTCTATCAATCGTTACTTCAGTTGCCTGGACAGGGCTGACTATTACTGCTAAGTACACACATTTTGTGTACTGTCAATGTGAATGGAAAAAGTGCCCAAATCATCAGCTTTTCTTAAATTTCCATTATCACTATCTGGTGGAAACCAAAAGAAAAACAAATATTGAAGGAGTCAGGGAATACAGAGTAGAGGGTCAAAAGAGATTTTGCTGAGCAATGTAAAAAGCAAACAAAACAAATAAACGAAACAAAAAACTGGAAGGAAGAGCTTCTTAAGACTATATCAGAGGGAAAAAAGTAGATTCATGGAGAAAAGGAAATAGTGGATCAGTAGAATTCATCTTCTTTAGGCTATTCCAGAAAAAGATGTTAGGAAGATTATAAACGCTTCCCTGGAACAAGTGAGCTGGAACCACTCTGTCTCATATTACTGGGCAACACTCACAACAATCTAGGTCACACTAACAAAAAAATGAATGCAGATAGGTCACCATGATTGTAACAGCATAAAAGAGATTAAAGGACCTAAAGGGTGATACTGGGAACTGGAGGCCATCCTGCAGAGCCTACATCACAGAGGGCTGCTGGGCTGGCAGATTAGAAAAATACAAACGTGCCTTATACAAAACAAGGGCTCAAAATGGCGGGCAGGAGATTATAGGTCCTATTATGCCAAGTAAGCACATGAAGTCTAAAATAAAAGACTGGTTCACAGGACACTGTGCAGCTGGGGCTCTGCTGATCCAAGCGGTGCTGTGCTGTGCACCCTGCTTCTCACTATTGGTCTGTGGGTTGGCTGGGGAGCCTCTGCTCTAGACGTGTTTATTTTGCTGTCCATGCTTCTGGGATAGCCGTTATCCAGGAAACCATCTTCTTGTGGCAATGTCAAAGTTGCAGGAGAAATATGTGAGGTTTTTAAGGTCTAGTCTTAGAACAGGCAAAGCTATCATTTCTGGACCAGTCTGTTGGCCAGAGTAAGTTCCATGACCAAGTCCAAAGTCAAGGGGCAGGGCACCAGATGACCTATAAAGAGGCTGTGGCAAGGGTGTGAATGGAGCAGGAATGAAGGATTGAGACCAGTAACTGTATCTACCCCACCCCTTTCCTTTCCTTCTTTCTTTGTCCTTAGTAGATCTTATAAATAACATTCAATAGGACGTTAAAAAAAATTTCTAGTTTGTTAATCTTGCATTTTATTGGGAAAACTTAATCTATTTATGTTTATTACGATTACTAATATAGTTGGTTCCATTTATACAGCTTATTTGTATTTTTAATTTATTATCTTTATCTTTGTTTTTTTTCCCCTACCCTCTGTAAGATTAATGAAGTTTTCTATATTGCTGCCTAGCCCCACACCCCTGCTGATTTTGGAATCTACAGATTGTATTTCTAAACTTGTAGTGGTTTCCTTTAAATTTTAATCTAGGTATACAGCTGTAATTTTTTTAAAGTTTGAAGTTATTTATTATTTTTGCTCTCCTCTTAAGAAGAATCTCTCTCCTCTAAGGCAAGACTCTTAGGCCTCTTTAACTATATTCCTTGCATCTTGTCATTTTGTTAATAATTTTAGTGTTACCTTTTTAAAATACAAAATTCGGTTGCTATTATTCTTTATCTTTAAAGTTTTTACAGTTAATACACCAGTGTATTTTACCAGTGTTCAGGTTTGGCAATGTATCTTTCTTCCCATGACATCTTTTCTGCATTTAAATTTCTTTCTGATACAAATATTCAAGAAAATAAGAAATGATGAATATTTTAACATAACAAACTGTATATACTTTAGTCCTAAACCCATCATCTTACTTAGTGGCAAAACTCTTGTGGCATTTTAACTAAGATCAGGGATACCCACTATATATACTGTTATTCAACATTGTACTAGAAATAGAATCCAACTAAAGAAATCCATTAAAGGAAAAAGAATTAGTAAAGAAGCAGTAACACTATCTCTATTACAGGTACATAAACAGACACACACATGTGTTTTTTTTTGTGTGTGTGTACATATATATCTCTTAGTTCTGCTTGCTGAGAAGGCCTAGAATCAATGAAACCCCACTATCCATGAGCATACGCAGTATTAGCAGCTTGGTTTCTAAATAGTCTTCAGTACACAGAATCAGAGGGCCTTAGAAAATAGCGGATTCTAGGACTGGGGTTAGGAAAGTACAAGATGTTAGAACATTTTGGGGCCAGTAAGTAACAAAGTGCTCAAAAATAATGATATAACGTCAAAAGAACACAGGAGCTCCCTTAAAGTAGCTCTTCATGGGTAAATCTGGTACAATTTGGAAAACAAAATAAATAATGCTGTCAAAGAATTAAAACACAATAAGGTAATAATTCATGGGTCCATGCCGATGTAAATAAATATATTAGCAAATAAATAAGTGGGAAGAAGAGATAGCTCTTCATTATAAAAAATTCCAACTCATGAATGAAAGAATGATGGAAATAGAAAGTTATTGATTAGGAAACAAAGTAGTGGATGAAACGAGGAGAAGCTGGATATTTATGTGGTCTCAAAGTATCTCCCTAAGACAGCAGTCCACACCTTATCGGCACCAGGGACTGGTTTCATGGAAGGCAATTTTTCCATGGAACATGGGGTGGTTGAGATGATTTCAGGATGATTCAGGGGTATTACCTGTATTGTGCACTTTATTCCTATTCCTATTACATTGTAATATATAATGAAATAATTCTTTTTTTTTTATTTTTTTGAGACAGAGCCTCAAGCTGTCCCCCTGGGTAGAGTGCCATGGTATCACAGCTCACAGCAACCTCCAACTCCTGGGCTCAAGCGAGTCTCCTGCCTCTGCCTCCCAAGTAGCTGGGACCACTGGTGCCCGCCACAACACCTGGCTATTTTTTTGATTGCAGCCATCGTTGTTGTTTGCCCAGGCTGGATTTGAACCTGCCACTTTAGGTGTATGTGGCTGGCGCCTTAGCCACTTGAGTCACAGATGCCAAGCCTATAATGAAATAATTCTACAACTCACCATAATGCAGAATCAGTGGGAGTCCTGAGCTTGTTTCGTACAACTAGACAGTCCCATCCTGTACCTGCAGCTGCTCCCCAGCACTAGCATCACCACCTCAGGTCCACCTCCGTTTATCTGGCATTAGGTTCTTGCAAGGAGTGTGCAACCTACATCCTGTGCATGGACAGTTCACAGCAGGGTTCGCGCTCCTATGAGACACTAATGCCACCCGGGATCTGACAGGAGGCAAAGCTCAGGTGGAGATACGAGTGATGGGAGCGGCTGTAAACACAGATGAAGCCTCACTTGCTGCTCACCTGCTGTGCTGCCCAGCTTCTAACAGGCCACAGACTGCTACCAGTTCATGGCCTACGAATTGGGGACCACAGCCCTAAAAGATATCTGTTACTTAAATAGGGAAAAACAATATCTTTACAGTGGAGAAACCTGAAAGAGACCACTTAACCAAGAGATGGCAGTTAACATCATTAGGAGTAACTGGACAAATTGATGTCATATGCTCCTCCTAAGCTGAGGCACTGGGAGGAACATGTCACTTTTATGGCATTCTTGCCAAAAATGTATAACTTATTTTAATTATGAGGAAACTTATAAGTGTGCACCCAAATAGAGCAACAGTCCATAAATTAGCTGGTTAGTACTTTTCAAAAGTGCCAAAGTCACAAAAGACAAAGACATGAGTTGTTACAGATTAAAGGGGTCTAAGGCAACAGGAAGACTAAATGCTACCTGTGACCTTAGATTTGATCTTGGACCAGAATAAGGACGTTAATGGGAAATTGGCAAAATTTAAATGAGATCCATAGGTCTAATAAAGAATGTATCAGTGTTGATTTTCTGTGCTGATAACTGCATTATGGCTATGTGAAATGTTAACATTTGGTGAAGCTGGGTGGAGTACAGACAAATTCTTTGTGTTCTTTTTACAACATTTTTGTAAACATGAAATCATTTTACTATAAAAGGGAATTTTTTTTTTTAACTGGAAAAAGATGGTATCATGAACAGAAATGCGGATTAGAAACAGGAGACAAGTTTCAGCAGAAATAATGTGGGATCTGTCCTGTCAGGAGACCTGGTGTGGAGAAACCTGTAAGAGACCAGTTGGCTCCTCACCCTCAAACAGGGCACTTGAACACTCAGTTTCTTCATTTGTAACATGAGAAAAATAATTTGCCTTTCCATCTGGAGTATCAAATGAGATCAACTTGATAAAATAAAACACCCCATGATCTTTAAATTGCTTTCCAAATTATTATTAATGATAATTATTGTATATCTTGTTTTGCATAAGATCAGAGTATTCAGGAATCAGATCTTTTCTTTTTCTTGTCTTTTTTCTTTTGAGATGGACTCTTACTCTCTTGTCTAGGCTAGAGTGTAGGGGCTCACAGCAACCTCAAACTCCTGGGATCAATCAATCCTCCTGTCTTAGCCTCCTGAGTAGCTTGGACTACAGGTGCCTGTCATAATGCCTGGCTAATTTTTCTATTTTTAGTAGAGATGGAGTCCTGCTCTTGCTCAGCCGGTCTTGAACTCCTGCACTCCAGGGATCCTCCTGCCTTGGCCTCCCAGAGTGTGAGGATTACAGACGTGAGCCACTGTGCCTGGCTAGATCTTCTTCTTAATAATATGGTTATAGCTATTGTGGAAGAGAAGCACATACAAATTCTAAAGATTCTCTTTTGCATCCTACTATCCTGGCTTGTAAATCGATGTGAGTGAGAAGCTAATGGAAGCCAGATCATGATGGGGAGCAATGGACTCTGATTCTCTGGAGGTGAAACCAGATGCCCTGCCCTATGCATAAATGAAAGGCTTAGAGTGACTTTCAAATGATACCCAAGACTAGGACTGGGTCTCTATCAAATAGATTCTATTAATGCCTACACAAAGCCTGGGTCACATAGATCAACATGTCTGTCATAATAATTTAGTTTTAATGCAGAAAAAAATGGCAAATTACCATTTGGAAAAGGTGCGCATAGGTGACACAGGCATCTGGCTGGAGGTGCCCAGAGTGGTGGCCGTGGTGCTACAGGAGGGTGGCCCTGGGAGTTCCATCAGCAGTACAGTGAACAGAACTTCTGTGTGAGAAGGGACGTTGCTGAGACGCATGAAAGCTGTAGAGGAAGTTAGAAAAGAAAAGATCAGTAAGTCTGACAGTGTTAGCATTAAGACCATAACACAGTGTTTTCAGAATCTACACATACACTATGGGGACATTAAAAAGCAAATGACTAAAGAGGAGATCATATTTATAATAAGTATGACAAAGAGCTAATATTCTTAAAATTCAGAGCCTCTCAGAAAATGTATATCCGTTTTAAGAAAGGGGAAAACAAAAAACTATATTAAAATTGTAATAGATGAAGACAAATTATGTTTGAGCACCTCTCATAATTGCAGAAGTCAAATGTGAGTTGAGTATTGCTAATTTAATGCAGAATACAGGTTTTTTCTTTCCTAACATGTGTATGTATGTATTTGGTACCCTCTATTTAAAAAATATTTAAAATCAGTAAGAAAATTTCAAAAGGATCACCAAATAGAAAAATAAGAGGTCAGTGATATGAATGGTACACACACACACACATACACGAAATAAGTGGGCAACTAATGTGAAAAAATCATGTGACCTATCTGGGCATTCAAGAAATACAAATTAAAATGATATTGAAGCATTGTTTGGAGCATATTGATTTGATGTCGATTTCTTTTTTTTTTTTCTTTTATTTTTTTGACTGGGGCCGGGTTTGAACCTGCCACCTCCAGTATATGGGGCTGGCGCCCTACTCCTTTGCGGAGCAGGCACTGTCCCCGCGTCAATTTCTTTTAAAGAGAATGTTCAGCACTAGTAAAGGTGAAGACAAGAAATCTCATGCACTACTCTTAGCAAGCAGTAGAAGTGGATATGATCTTTTCAAAAAGCAATTTGGCAAGGTAGACCAATCAGACAAAAAAAAAAAAAAAAAAAAAGGAAAGTTTGTAATCTTTGACCCAATAATTGCCTTTCTAGGAATCTATCCTAAGTAGAAAACCAGAAATGTGCTATGTTATATCTAGACCCAGCAAAAATAAACAGCAGTTTGTGCTGCATTCCTGAGCAGATTCCCCAGCCAAGAGGGACTCTAACTCCACAAACCCCAAGCTTGGCCCTCACCCGGGGCAGAGGTGTGGAAAGGGTTTCTCCAGCACTTTGGTCACAGAGCACCCTGTTGGTGTGGCATGACCCAGAGTCACCTCCCCACCCCTCAGCACCTTTAACCGTCAAGTGTTGGGTTGTGCCCCAGAACCCCAGTTGTTCCGAACACGCTGGCACAGTGGAAGGCCTTTGGAATTCCTAATGGACCAGACAGAAATCCGAGTTCTGCTACGTGTTACTTGAATTGTTTTGCCTTCTGAGCCTCTGATCTCAGAAAATAATGATACTAATGATAACTACACTATTAATAGCATCTATTGTGCATTTACTCTGTGCCAGGTACAGCACTAAGCATTTTGCCTGTATGAATTCATTGAGTCCTCAAGCACGTTCAATGAGTGGCAATCATTTTAGGAAGGACAGCATGCAGGGACAGAGACAAAGTGACAAGTCTGGGGACACATAGCTGGGAGAATGAAGTCAGCATGTGAATGCAAGCAGCCTATTTCATGACTCTGCTGCTTCTGCCTCAAGTTGCTTGAGGATCTCTGCAAAAGGGATCTTTCAAAACCGTAAAGCAGGCCTTGCACATAAGGCCTGTTTATCACTGGAAATTTAATAACAGATGACATAATCTGGAGCATCACTCCGCAGTGTTTGCTTTTGCTCATAATTACACACTTAAAATTCAAATAAAGAAATCCGGACTAGACATAAAAATGAGTATTGAGAAATCTTTCTTGTTTAAACCACAAGTTAGTTGAGGAGGGCTACCTTGCTAACTGAGGACAAAAATGGCTAGAAGGATGGCTTGGATGTTGTTATTTTTTCCTATTTTTCGAGTGCAAATTTTAAGGTTAGACCTGAGAGTCCTTTTTTTTTTTTAAGCAAAGGGTGGTTTTCTGTGGCCTAACGTGCGGAGGTATTTTCTCTTCCCCTTTGTTCTGAGGCGGAAGAGGCTTAATTTAATTTGCTGGTAGCAAGACAAATGTTTTGCTTTCATGTGTTTTGTGATGTATTAATGTTTAAAAAGTTTAATTAGCATAAAAGATTAATTACAAAGCACTTGAACTAAATGAACTCTAATTATGATGGAAGCCGCGCAGTGAGTGGAGTGGGAGGCGCCCAGCGACGTTCCAGGCAAGCAAAGGCGGGAATGTACTGTGTTCCAGGAAAGCCCCAAAGCCTGGGGTCAGTGTCCAGGGCGGGCTTAGCCAGTGGAGCAACAGCAATCTTACAGAGTCCCACTTGAACAGCAAACTTCCTGATTTAGCAAAACTGTGTTGAGAGATGCTCCCAAGTCTGCAGGTTGAAACACCGAGTTAGGGACCTGACTGGACCTGGGGGGCTTCCGGGGCATTTATTTATTGCTTTCCTTCCTGACAGCTTCTTTTCAGCAGCCTTTGAGGCCACCTCTTCTGTCTGTTCCTTAAACACCGACTTTCCCTACCAGTCTGTCCTCAGCCCTCTTCTCACCCCTTGTGCCTCCTGTTGTTGTTGTTTTCCATTTACATAGTTCTAAGTATGGAAGTTTTGAGATACACAAAAATCAAGAACTGTGAAATTAGCTGGGTGTGATGGCTCACACCTGTAATCCTAGCACTCTGTAATGCCGAGCTCGGGAGTTCCGGACGAGCCTGAGCAAGAGTGAGATCCCATCTCTACTAAAAATAGAAAAACTGAGGCAAGAGGATCACTTAAGCCCAAGAGATAGAGGTTGCTGTGAGCTATCATCACACCATGACACTCTACACCAGTGGTTCTCAACCTTCTTAATGCCATGGCCCTTTAATACAGTTCCTGTGGGTTGCGACTCACAGGTTGAGAACCGCTGCTCTACACAGAGCCACAGAGTGAGATTCTGTATTTGAAAAAAAGGAAAAATAATTGTGAAACATGAGCAGATAGAAGAAAATGAAGACCTTCCAGCAACACTGATAAGCTCAGCAAGCTGAAACTCACAGGGGTGAATCAGAAAGGACGTGGTTGACTGTGTTTCTTGAAAGTAAAATAACGAAACATAACATGGTCTATCTCAAAATTTTCATAGTGACCTATGTACTAAGTATTTGTTGAATTATCTCAATTCCTTATCTCTGGACCCTCTTATAAGTTTCTCTAGCTATTATTTATCAGCGTCTTGATAGCTCTGTTATGGACTGAACGATTGTGTCCTCCCAAAATGTTGAAGGTCTGACCACCAATGTGATGGTATTTGGAGATGAACCTTTGAGAAGTGATGAGGTTTAGATGAGATCATGAGGGTGGGGCCCCTGTAATGGGATTGATGCCCCATCAGATAAGGAGGAGAAACCAAAGCTCTTTGTTCCCCCCCCACCCCGGCACCTTTACTGACATTGGCAACCAGGAAGAGGCCTCACCAGGGACTGAATCTGCAGGCCCCTTGATCTTGGATTTCCCAGCCTCAGAATCGTGATACATAAATTCTTGTAGTTTAAGTCACTCAGTCTACGGCATTTTGCTACTGCAGCTGGAGCTGCCTAGGCTCAACTTTGCAGGCACCTCAAACCAAAATGTCCAGAAAGGAGCTAATCATCCGAATTCCCTTTCCTGAGCTGTGGCCGCCCCCTCCACGCAGATCTGCGGTCAGGATCAGAGCATCACTGCCTCGCTTTTCTGGCCTCATCATTTCTTTTCTTCTTAAACAATTTTTAAATTGAGATATATTTCACCTACCATGAAGTTCACCCTTTTAAAAGTTTACAATTCAGTGGCTTTTAGAATATTCATGGAGTTGTTCATTTATCATCAGAATCAATTCTAGAACATTTCATTCCCCAGAAGGAAGCCCGGGGCCCCTTTAGCCATTCTTGCTGTTCCTCTGGCCCCCAGTGCTAACTAAGCAATCACTAATCTACTTTCTATCTCTATGGTTTTGCCAGTTCTGAACATTTCATACAAACAGAATCATACAATAGACACCTTTTATGATGGGCTCCTTTTCTCTGGCATAATGTTTTTGGGGTTCATCTTTGTTGTAGGGTGCAATACTTTATTTCTTTTTGTGGCTAAATAATATTTCCTTTTCATCATTTCTTGCTGGACAGTTGTATAAATTCCTGAGTCGTTCCTTTGCTTCCAGTCTTAACCCCTTCAGCCCATCCTCCCCACTCTTTCCATAGGAATCTGCGAGTATAAATCCAGTTATGGCCAGTTCAAAATCTCCCAGTGGCTCCCCACTGTTCACAGAAGGAGGCCTAAATTCCAGGCATGGTGTTGCAGTCCTAGAGTCCTCCACTGACCTTTCAGCCTCCTGTGCCTCTGACATGGCCAGAGGGATCCTCTCCTCTGTTCTTTCTGGTGGGTAACAGCTTTCTGACTTTGCAGGTGCACCCCCTCTGACAGGAGTGTCCTTCCTCTGAGACTCAACCCAACACATTCCTATTCATCTTTTTCTACTTATATGTCATCTCCCCCTTGAGTTTCCATAGGACGTTGAAGACAATCCTATTGGGATATGTATTACTTGCTCTAAGGGTTTATGAATATCTGTGAGTTCCTTGAGTCCAAGAGCTCAGTTTTGCCCCTCTCTCTGTCCTCAGGGCCTGCTACAGAGCCTGGAATACAGAACTTGATGAACATTTGTTGAATAAAGAAATAATTTGAGACAGATAGAAATATAATATTTTAAATATTCCTTTGAGTTGCTCACAAAATAATAAACAATTTGAAGATGTCTGTCTGAGCAAACGTATACTGCAGTTACTAAATATCAGGCTATTCTGAGATGAAAAGAAGCAAAACCACCATGAACAAGAATATATATATTTGGGGGGCCTGGGAATGTCTTAGTTTACTCATCAAAAATTCACTAGATAATGGCTGACCACTCTATTTCACTTTGACACTAATAGCCCAAGGATCTCAGTAAATGATTGGTTTGTAGAAATCTGCTTTTGAATTTCAATGAGCAAGATGCCTTTCACCCAGATTCAATGAATTTTTATCATGAAATTCTTACAGTAATTGAAGACATGATCGATAGACGTAGGTATCATAGGCCTCTGCTGTCACACACTAAATCTGAAGCTGAAGTAGAATTTCTTCTTCTTAAAAAGTAAGTAGTTGAGTCTCACTGAATTGATCAGTGAATATACCTTGTTCTGATACTGAAGTTAATTCCATGGCTTCTCTTTGATATATTTGGTAATTTAATAAATGATCTCAGTTTTGTGGGGTTTGTGCTCTTTTTAATTCATAGCAACAGTTTGAGAATGTCCTTTTGGAATTCTCAATTGATCATGGGATTGTGAAAATTCATTGATTTACCGAACAGGATAAGTGATATTAAAAGGCGGTTCATTGACTTTATGTGCTGAAGTGTGTAAGAAGCTTAAACAAAGTGGTGGTTTTCAATGTCAAGAGTTAGTGAAAATTTAGATAGGTGATATACTTCTCCTGTGCCTCTCTCCTTCCATTCCTGGGAAATTACTTAAACTATTTAGCTGACTCTTAGAATTCAAATTCTAATTAGGAAAGCACTATAATTTTCCCTCAATCTACTTCTCAGGGAGATTCTTAGTTCTCCCAAATGTTTTCTTGGGTGAACATACGGAAGTGGAAGGCTTAGCAAGAAAGAGAATGAATTTCTGTAAGAATTTGGTTTTCAGTGTCCTAGCCATGCACATAACCAAGATGATTACTGCCTGACAGGGCACCATTAGGCCATCTCAAAATCCTAGTCCTCTGGCACATGAGAAATAGCAATGATGCTCAACTTCTGAAAAATATAATCTTCTGTTATACTGTACCCTAAGCAAAGAATTTGGGTGGTGGCATAGAATCTTGATGTTCATGTATTTAATAGAAAAATATATTTGATTAAATCCTTTTTATCTCTGAACTTTTATCTTAAAGCATTGATTAGTTTTATTATCCCAGTAATATTAATTCTTACATTGTACCTTTATTTTCTAGCCATTGCATGTATTAATTGTTTCTTTTACTGAAAAACTGGAAAAAAAAATTTAAAAAAGAATACTGAGAGCAGGATCTTGGATTTAAATCTTTTGTTTTCTACTAGACTGGCCAACATAGTCAGTGCTGGGCTAGACTTTGACACTTGCATTGAACTAACATTCCTATGACAAAAATTATAATCTCTCATAAATGTCAAAACAATTCTTTGTCGAAATCCCAAAGTTATTCTGGGATATTGGCAAGCTGATTCTAAAGTTTATATGCAGAGTTCAAAGACCTACAAGAGCCTTTATTTTGAAGGAGAAGAAAGTCAGAGGATTGACATTACCCGGCTTCCAGACTTACTGTGAAGCCACAATAATTAAGACATTGTGGTATTGGAGAAAGGATAATAAATAGGTCAATGTTACAGAATAAAGAGCCCAGAAAAACAGTCAACTGATATTTGACAAGAGAACAAAGGCAATGCCATGAAGAAAAGGTAGTCTTTCCAATAAACAGTACTGGAACAACTGGACATCCCCATGCAGAAACATAAATCTAGACCCACACCTCACACCATTCACAAAATTTAACTCAAAATGCACACATGGTAAAAGCTTAAAAATTGAAGAACCCAGGGGAAGCTCTAAAACTAAAGAGTCTAATGAGCGAAATAACAGATTTATTGGGTGGTGTTAACACAGATTGGACAAAACATATGAGTAAACTTGAAAATACATTCATAGAAATTACTGAAATTGGAGAGAGAGAGAGAAAGAACACAGACTGGTAACAAATGAATGGAGCTTCAGTGACCTGTGGGCAGCAGCAAGTGGTGGTGTAGCACACATACATGTGGAGTCCTAGAAGTAGAGAAGAGAAAAGCGGGCAGAAAAAACACCTGAAGAAATATTGGCCAAGGGATCCTATTTCCTACGGGAAAAAAGCCACAAAACAAAAATTCTTTTTTTTTTTAAATTAAATCTATGTACATTAATGCAATCATGGGGCACAATGTGCTGGTTTTACATACAATTTGAAATGCTTTCATCAAACTGGTCAACATAGCCTTCATGGCATTTTCTTAGTTATTGTGTTAAGACATTTATATTCTACACCTAGTAAGTTTCACATGTACCCTTGTAAGATGCACCATAGGTGTGGTCCCACCAATTACTCTCCCCCTTCCTCCCCCTTCTCCATCCCTCCCTCTCCCCTTTTCCCTTCCTCTTGGGCTATAATTGGGTTATAGCTTTGATAAGAAAGCTATAAATTGGTTTCATAGTAAGGCTGAGTCAGGAAGCTAAGCAAACCTCAAGCAGAACAGATAGAAGGAAAAACACACTTTGGAACATGATCTTAAATTGCTGAAAATTCATTCAGAGGAGAAAAAAGACATACTCTACACAGGAAAATCATGTTAAAAATGACCACTGACTTTTCAACATAAACAGTGGAAGCTGGGAAGTAATGGGATGATATTGCTAAAGCGTAAAAGAAAACACAATCTACCCAGAATGTCAATGGAAACATTGCCTAACTACTAAGATGCAGTAAAACATTTTCAGATTAAAGGAAAAAAGCTAAGGAAATGTGTCCCTGGCAGGAAAAAAATGCTTAAAAAGTTCTTTATTTTAGGCCGGGCTTGGTGGCTCATGCCTGTAATCCTAGCACTCTGGGAGGCCTAGGCAGGTGGATTGCTTGAGCTTAGGAGTTCAAGACTAGCCTGAGCAAGAGTAAGACCTCTTCTCTAAAAAACTAGCTGGGCATTGTGGTGGGTACCTATAGTCCCAGCTATTCAGGAGACTGAGGCAAGAGGCTCACTTGAGCCCAGGAGTTTAAGGTTGCTGTGAGTTATGATGCCACTGCACTCTACCAAGGGTGACAAAGTAAGACTCTGTCTCAAAAAAGGAAAAAAAAAAAACCAAACTTCATTTTCATTTTACTTATTTGGGGGCAGGATAGACGAAGGGTCTGACTTTGTTACCCAGGCTGTTTTCAAACTCCTGGCCTCAAGGGTCCTTCCACACCAGCCTTCCAAAGTGCTGGGATGACAGCCATGAGCCACCATGCCTGGCCTAAAAAGAGTTCTGTAGGTAAGAGGAATAAGTTCCGGTGCTTGATAACACAGTAGGGTGACTATAATTGTCAAGAGTTTATTGTATGTTTCAAAGTAGTTTGAAGAAAAGATTTGAGATGTCCTAAGCACAAAGAAATGATAAATGTCAAAGGTATAAAAATCCTAAATACCCCAATCTGATAATTGCATATAGTATGTGTGTATCAAAATGACACACAATTATACAATAAATGTGTATATGTATTATGTATCGATAAAAACATTTTAAAAGGAATGCTTCAGAATAAGGGAAGACAAAGCGTTATGGAAGTTTGAATCATCAGGAAGACAAGGGAAGCAGAAGGAAAAGAAAGTATGTGATTAAATGTAAAATGTTACTTTTTCCCTCAAATTATTTAATAGTTGACTGTTTAAGCAAAACTGCAACAAAGTATCATGGGGTTTAAAATATTTGTGGAAGAAATACATATTAATAAGATTGATGTATCGTATCAATGCTGATATGTCCTGAGTATGATACTGTTCTACAGTTTTAGACTGTTTCCACTGGGAAAAACTGAGTAAGGGGTTAAAGGGTACACCAAATCTTTTTGTATTACAACTCCATGTGAATCTATAATTATCATATACAAGATTCAATTTAAAATTGATCAACGGCTTTACTAAAACAAGTGAACAAACAAAACAACCTTTTCGTAAAGTGAATTCCAGGCACAGAAGGCTTCATTGGAGAATTCCATAGAATCTTGAATGAATGAATAATACTAACATGACCCAAACCCTGTGAAGAGAGAAACAGGGAATACTTCACAATGTTCTGAGATTTACCAATGCTGCGATGCACATTTGTACTTCATTCTTTAGCATTTTGTTGTGTGAACGTACAAATTTAAAGCTGCTATTTGCATCTTTACACAGGGACATAGGTTTTTAATTCATACTGACAAATTTCTGTGAGTGGAATTGCTAGGTCATAGGACAGGTGTATTTCTAACTTTGCAAACTGAATTGAGTTCCAGTGTGGGTCTGCTCTTGCCAAAACCCCATGCCACTTGCCTGGTCTTAGTTTTCTTACATAGATTAGGAGGGATTCAGATTATTTGATCTCTAATGGCCTTTCTGTTCTCAAATTCTATCATTATTTGAATGAGCCATTCCTGTCCATTCTAATTTTTAATGACCTTTTACATGAAAATATCAAACTTACAAAAAGTTTATAAAATAAAAATGGTTTGAATACTCATATGCCCTTCACCTAAATTTACCTGTTGTTAATATTTATCCCATTTGCCTTGTCATTTGCACTGTCTATACCTACCTACCTATAACCATAGCTATCGGTTTACATGGAATTTTTTTTTAACTGTTTGCAAGCAAGTTACATACTTCATGGCCCTTTATCCCAAATGTTTGGGGTATATTTCTTAAGAGCAGGGGTATTTTCTTACATCATCGCAGTATAGTTATCAACTTCATAAATATACAGTGGTATAATATTTTAATCTGATTTAGTTTTGAGATGTAAGGTGCTTTGGAGGCTTTCTTCCCCCTTCAGTGGAGGGTCCGGAGCAGGGTCAGGTCCTAGGTTCAGCCTCCTCTAACTTGGAACATTTCCTTAGCCTTTGTCTTTTACGACACTTGTGTGTTTGAAGGAGTCTTCTCATTATTTAAGATAGGAATTCCTCACTGTGTGTTTGCCTGATTTTTTCTCAGGATTAGACTCAGCTTATGCATCCTTGGCTGGAACACGGCATTGGGTGGGTCAAGGTGTGTTAATCTTGGGGTGTCACGAGGCACCTGCGTTTTAACTGAAATAGAGGCTCTAATTTGAAAGTCTGATGTTTCAAGCATGATCGTGGTATTTAGGCTTGAAGATGGGGCACGTTTCCTCCTGAGGTCATGCTGATCTTTCTACTCATTCCCACAGCCAATATTTATGGCCTCTCTCCTCTGAAGCAGACACTGTTTCAGCTGCTGACAACACCGTGGCAAACCAGAAAAGGAATACGTCTTCCTTTATTAAGTTTATATTGCAGTCAGAGGTTTAGACAAGAAATGAACAAATCAATAAAATAATGTGGATCTGGAGAGGAGGAGAGAAAAACATCTTTAAAGGTGACATGAGGGACAGTGGCAGGGTCCCTGGGGCCGGGGAGAGTTACTCATTTTGTCATTTGAGCTGCAACTTGAAAGACCGGAAGGAGCCAAATATCATGGCCCTGAGGCAGACAAGGCAGGGAGCAGTGCCGAGTGGGAATTCAGAAAACTTGAGAGATCCACCCCCAAGGCCATTCTTGAACTTAATCTCACCATTACCTGCAAGACTTCCAAAATATCCGCCATTCTCTGATTACTTTTCCTATCCTTTCATCTTATCTGCTCCAACACCTCTGCTTCGGTAATTTTTTAAAAAAATCTTTGAGACTTCAATCTTTTCCCCCTCATTTTCTACCTACCTCATGCCTGCTTCTGTCCTTATCTGGAATGAGTTTTGGTCGTGCGTCTGAACTGCTGGACTCACTCTTCCTCTAGTGTAATCATCTGGCTGAACCCACTGGTGCCCAAACCAGCTGCCCATCTGGTTCCCCCCAGACCCTAGCTGTGGAAGGCAGCAATATTCTGACTTCTCTCCCATTTAATTCATGGCCATAAGTCTTAGGGGGTGCTGCTGTTACACCCTGCGGTGCATGCTCTCCCACTCTTCAAAAAGACTATCTCAGACCAACCTGGGTCCTCAAACCATCAGTATTTCCACTCCCCATGCACACATTCAGACTCCACAACCAATCTATAAAATATCTGCATTTATAGTTTCACCCCTACTTTCTGTTTCAGAGATGTTATCCGCTCCTCTCTTGGGCTCTGCTCACTGTCACAGATACTCTACTCTGGGAATTACAGGCACACATCGCCTGATGTTTCTGAGTCAATGAAGGGCTAAATGCAATAGTGGTCCTGTGAGATGATAATCCCATTTGCTCTGAACCTCTTCTATGTTTAAATACACAAATATTTTCCATTGTGTTACAATCGCCTACAGCATTCATGGCAATAACATGCTGTACAGGTTTGCAGCCCAGGAGCAACGGGCTGCTCCACAGAGCCCAGGTGTACAGTAGGCTAGACCACGACGGTTCATCCCAGGTACTCTGTGACGTAGACACAATGAGATGGCTGAAGGATGCATCCCTATAGTTCAGTGGCACGTGGCTGTATATTCTCCTTGTTTTGCAATATCAATTTCTCCTTCTCTTCTGGGGCATTTTCATCTGCATGTTCTAGAATCTCCCATCTTAAAAAAGATATTAGTAAACAAAATCCTGCCTGGACCCTCCCATCCCTACTGGCTCAAAATTATGTTCCCCTTCTGAGGCACTGTCGGTGTGGTCAGTCTCCACTTTCTCACCCTCCCCACTCGCGCTCTCTAATGGGGCTGCAGGTCTCATTGTGCCCAGGAAGCTGCTCCTGCTGAAGCCAGTCCTGCCCTCTGCAGGGCTAGGGATAGTGGTCACTGCTCTCCGCACTCCTTGCCTGGCCTTTCAGCTCGTCTGACACTCCGCCCACTGGCTCTTTCTTGTAACCCTCTCCTCTCGCACCTGCTCTGGTGCTTTCTCTGGTTTTGTCCATCACACTGACTTTTCTATCTCTATTTTCCTGTATTTATTGGTGTCCCCGGGGCTCCGCCTTGAGCCTTCTTCTCTGTTTTACTCTCTTTCTGAGACTCCTGATGGCTGTAGTTTTCCTTTCACCTGTTTTCCAAATTATGCCAGTAACTTCTCTTCTGTGTGAAGGTCTCTAACCTCATACCCCAGGGTTCTGATTCCTGCGTCAGGGTGGTTGGGCTGTGGCCTCTCCTACCACAGCAATGGATACCCTACCTATTTAGCAAATTAGGATCTGTGTTGAGACATGACCTTAGAAACCCAGTTAAAAAAATTGTTTGCTAGTGCTCTGGGAGGCCAAGACTGGAGGACTGCTTGAGCTCAGGAGTTCAAGACCAGCCTGAGCAGGAACGAGATCCCCAACTCAACTAAAAATAGAAAAACTGAGGCAAGGAGATCACTGGAGCCCAAGAATTTGATTGAGGTTGCTGTGAACTATCATGATGCCACCGCATGTTACCCAGGGCCACAGAGTGAGAGGCTGTCTCAAAAAAAAAAAAAAAAAAGTCTATCACTTATCATTAAAGAAGATTTCATATGGTAAATTATTTTATGATTTCACAGGAAAGGTTATTTTCTACCCTGCATAGCCAAATGCATTGCTGTTTGTTTTAATTTCAAGCTTCCTGGCTCTAAATTTAAAAGTGAACTCAAGGCACCCCGAGTGCAAACTCTCTGTGTGTGGCCTGCCTTCCCTCGCCCCCTAATTTGTAGTTGGAAACACCTTAAAAGGAAAAATAACTCCCCTTGGGGCAAAGTGAAGCAAAAATGTAAACGATGTCTACGCTCTCTTGAACAAATGCGTAGTTCCCATTATTATCCGCTGTGGTTAAGAGTGAGCTCTTAAGAGAAAATGGGGAAAAGAAATAGCAAAATGTCAAAGCACAGGCATAAAACCATAAAAATAGAAGAGAGGTCTGGGTGAGAGCTGACTGGGGAAAAAAGTAAACTGATCTATTTAGTTCTCCTGACAGCTGAATTTTTAGCATCTCTAAGAATAGGTTAAGAATAAAGACAAAACAACAAAAACGGGCTTTCTCCATGAAGCTTCCCAGTCTCTAAAGACTTGAGGCTGCTGTTTGCTCTCCATCTCCTTGGACAGCTGGTTCAGCCCTAACTCAGTCTCCTTGTCTGGAGGAAATACATGATTTATTTCTTCAGCAGCTTCCTTTCAGTTACAATCGTCACTCCGGAGGCCAAAGGAGAGGTTCTCTCGCCTCCCCACCCCGTGATCGGCTCAAACGCCCAGTTAATACTCTGGAATCCTTACAGAAGTGCCTATCCATAGAAGTTACAACAAATTTGAGGACAGCTATCACATCTTGGAGAAATCACTCTGAGATTGCTAGAAGGTTATGGAAGGGGAGGTAGGGAAGACTAGTGCCCTGAAAGTTAATGTTGGTGGGGGAGGAGCTGACGGCTTTTAAAAACTCTGGTTTTCATGCCATCTTTCAGAAAATGTCCCCATGATGCCTGTTTCCCAATCGCAGAAGTGGGCTTGGGGCTGAAGTGAAGGAAAGGGTGTTTCTTAAGTGAGAATTATGTGCAGTGTGTTTCATTGTCTCTGAAACAACTGGTGATATCAGTTAAAATTTATCATTCAAGCATTGCGTTTTATAGCCTCAGTCTGTGAGACATTGTAACTGGTGAGTAAATACAAAGTTTTATGAATACAGCATGTAAGAATGAAACCGTCCTTCCTTTTGCTTCCAGAGGCTTTTGGAAAGAGGCAGGTGGTATAAAGAAAGAAGTTGTTAAACAGTGAGAGTCTAAGGGGCACAGTAGTAAATTCCTCTGTGGGGCAAACAAAGTGAAGCTGCTTAGCTCAGACAATGGCGTGATGAATAAAGACTGAGGATGAATGCTGAGGCCAACAGCAGTTGCTAAACAGAGGAGAGGGGACAGTTAGTTGTAAATGAATGCTGAGGCCAACAGCAGTTGGAAAACAGGAGAGGGGTTGGTGAGGGCACATCTGAACTCTTCACAAGCTTGGTCATGTGGGGGAAAGTGTCAAACTATTTAACCAAAGAGAGAGATTTGTATATGCCTGAGAATGGTCATGAATGGAATGTGGAATCTTTCGGGAAGTGTGAGGAGTAAGTTCGAGTTTAGATCCCTTTTCCTCTCTTTCTCTTTCTCCTCTTCTTGACATCTTCATTGAGGATATTTAAATACTATAAAGTTCACTCATGTAAAATGTACCATTCTATGGTTTGGGGCATATTTACAGAGTTGGTGAGCCATCCTCATCATCTAATTTTCGAACATTTGTATCATCTTCAAAGTAAACCCCAGGACCAATTAACATTCTCTTCCAATCAACTCCTCCTCCTCCCAGCCCTTGGCAACCACTAATCTGATTTCTGTCTCTATAGATTTGCCTATTCTGGCACTTTGTAGAAATGCAGCGATACATTATGTGGTCCTTTATGACCAGATTCTTTCACCAGGCATAATGTTCACAAGGCTCATTTACGCTGTGAAATGTATCAGTACTGCGTTGCCTTTATGGTCAAATAATATTCGGTTGAGTATTATTGAATTGATAGACCACATTTGGTTTATACTGCCACTGGCTGATGGACCTTTGGGTTGTTTCTACTTTCTTGGCTGTAATGATTAATGCTGCTATAAATATTCATATACAAGTTTTGTGTGAACCTGAGTCTTCATTTCTCCCGGGTAGATACTCAGGAATGGAGTTGTTGGATTGTACGGTAACTCTATGTTTGTGATGGTTTTACTGGTCCTGCCTCTGTCACCCAGGCTGGGGAGCAGTGGTGCAATCATAGCTCACTATAATTTTGAACTCCTGGGCTCAAGTGATCCTCCCACCTCCTCCTCCTGAGTAGCTGGGATTATAGGCATGGGCCCCAAAGCCTAGCTAATTTTAAACGTTTTGTAGAGATAGAATCTTACCCCGTTGTCCAGGCTGCTCTCAAATTCCAGGCTTCAAGTGATCCTCCTGCCTCTGCCTCCCAAAGTGCTAAGATTATAGGCATGAGCTATCAGGCCAGTCTGTAACTCTATGTTTAACAATTGGAGGAACTGGCAAACTGCTTCTCTCTGTAACTCTACGTTTAACAATTGGAGGAACTGGCAAACTGTTTCCCAAAATGACCGCACAATTTTACATTCCCGTTGGCAATATGTGAGAGTTCAAATTTCTCCACGCCCTCACCGACATTTGTTACTGTGTGCCTCTTCTGTTAGCCGTCCTGCTGGTGCGAGGTGGTGGATTCTTGTGGGTTTGATCAGCATTTCCCTAAGGACTAATGAAACCGAGCCTCTTCTCGTTCTTATTAGCCCCCCCTTTTTTTCTCTCTTGCCACCACATTCATTCGTTTTTCTTTAATCTTCCATCCTTTCCTCTTTCTGGAAATCTGCCACAAAACCTGTATGAAGAGGCCGTTTTCTGTGCTGAAGCTATTTCCCAATGAAACTCAAGGACAAACTCATTAATATTGACTCTGAACCATTAGAATTACTATTTTTGGCTTAATTCAATTCAACAGATCGTTATTAAGTGCTTTGTTTAGGCTAGTGGAATATTAAGGATTTGCTGACCCATCAGCCTTAAAATCTGGTAGGGAATATAGGTCTATCAGTAAATATAAGATAAGGAAGAAATAGTGAATGCCATTAAGAAAGGTATTAGAGACTGCTGTGTATAGCTGAAGCGAAAACTTTAAAAACATGTATGCCCTCTGAACCGGCAATCCCCTATTAGAACTCCATCCCAAGGAAATAATTATACATTTCATTAACGTTTACGTGCAGGGATGTTTACCCAAGTATTATTTCTAACTGGAAAAAAAAAATCAAACAGTGCAATAGGTAGGTAAATAAATTTTGATATATCCATATAATAATTATATATTTATTTAAAATGATGCACAAGTACCTGTAGGTTTAGCATATAATGTATAGAAAGCATGAACAATCTCTAAGTGCCAGAAAAAAAAAAAAAAAGAAATGAAAACCAGAGTAGTAAAGAGGTGAGCTGGCGCCGTAGCTGCCTTGGGGAAGGGCTGTCAGTGGTAGTAATCTAGGGGTTTAGGTTTTAACACTCACACAGGGACAGAACACAAGACTTAGGGTCTACTGAGGTAACTGCTTTTTCAGCATCCAGCTATACTCATTGTAGGACAACAAGCTCAGGAGGAGGCTAGATTAGGACAAATTTTACACAGCAGCAGAGGTGACATGGGATTTTGTATGCCTTGTTTTAGTCTCTCGGTGGACAAAAGAAGTCTATTTTGAGAATTTGTAATCAGGGACCTGTAAGTCATATAGGTTTGGGCCCAAATTATACTACTTGAGTTCAAGAGGACCTCAAGGCAGGAAATTAATTCAAAACCCAAGACCTGTCTCCTAGCCAGAGCTCCCAGGGCACGCGTCAGGAGCTTGCTCCGTCCCCATCAAATTCCCTGAAGATGGGTACATAACCCACCATGCAAAGTCAGTATTTCCTACTTCATTTATTCTTTTTTCTACAAGATTCCTTATTTTTCAAAGGTCTGGGGAAAAACAATCCAAATTCATTCCTATCACTTTCATCTCGAAATGTTCCTTCTTGTTTCTTTCTGGCAGCCTGGAAATCCTGCGTTAGTTAAAAGTGTAAAATCGTGACGAGGCGATGTCAGTGGGGATTATTTCTGAGTGGAACTAAATAGTCTGTCTTAATTTGCTGAATAACAGCATGCTGAAATTATCCTTCAGCTCAGGAAACAGTTTTTTAAAACAAGTCCCTGCTTCTGTTGTTGTTACTCTTGGCATTTTGTGATTTATCTGGCCGACAGCTGCACACGTGCCTGTTTTGTATCTTCTTCCTTAAACCATTGTCATATATTTGATGAATTTCCCAGAAGTCTGTCTTTGTAATGCCGGTGGCCGGTGCATCTGTGATCCTTTGCTTGGCAGCCTCCACTCAGCTTTTTGTTGGCTCTCCCTACGCTTTGAGTTTCTCTTTAGTGCTTACAAAGGCTGCACATTCTTCAGGTACCACAGTGCACACAGACAGCTTTAACTGTTGTTACTTATTCTTTTAAAGGAGTTGGTGCCATTTTACTCATAACTTACAAAAAATGTATTATTGTGAGGATGATGAGACTGCCACCACCTTGGGAATTTTCTGCTGACTTGCCCTTCTTCACTGGTGTGATAATGTATATTGGCAGAGACTCAATTTTCCTGAAGATGTCTTCCGTAATTTAGAAACTCACCTGCTAGGTGTTGTCGTTTTGGTACTGCCAGATGATTTTACTTTTAAGTTTAAGCTTGGAGGAGTTGTCCTCCAGAAAAATAGTCCCTTAGACTGTCCCGAGGGGAGTGAGAAGCAGATAAAACCATCTCTTGTGAAAAAGCATTTCACGTTCTGGAGATGATTCCCCTGAAAAAGAGACGACCCAGGAAAACCAAAAGGGCTGTTCCAAAATACTGAGACAATGGGGAAGAAGGGGAGTCAATAAAAAAGAGGTTGTAGCTTTAACACACGGAGGAAAATGTCAATTAAAACCAGGTAACGACCAGATAGATGACATGGCAAGTGAGGTGCTTTTGGTCAGTGGGATTTGAAACATCAGGCACGGGGTGGCGCCTGTGGCTCAAAGGAGTAGCGTGCCGGCCCCATATACCAGCCCCGACCACAAAAACTGCAAAAATAAAATAAAATAAAAAATCAGGCACAATCTTCTCCCACAGATCCAAGGTTTTCCTCCCTTTTCACCTGAGGAATGTGCATTTCGTAACAGGAAGAAAGAATAAGCATGTGAATTATGACTCACACAGTTCGCTTAAAATATAATGGGTTTAATCATAAGATGAAGCTTGGAAATGGGGTGCCAATTACATTTTATACCTATTTTTTCTCTCATGCCCTTAGGAGAAGGGATTGTCCGTGATATCGCCAATATTCCTTTTAAGATTTTAATATCCTTACGCTTAGAATACCACGTGTGGAAAAATAAAGCAGCACCTTTGATAAGTTGTTTTTATTTGCCCTGACCTCTTTGAAATAGTCATTCAAGTACCCAGCTAGGAAATGTGAAAGGTATTTTGTTTCTAAGAAATATAAATTCACCTATAGAAGATATCCAGGCACTCATGGATATGACAAATTCTTTGCTTTTCTCAACTCCTAAAGAAACTTAGTGAAGTTTCTAAACTGGAGCAAGTTTCTCTTGTAAAGGGAAACCACTATAAGAAAACAAAATAGAAAAATAGCAAAACCCTGATTAGATGTCAATTGTGCCGTAGTTCCACAATGGGGCACTATTGAGTTTTGCAAGTTGCCCTTTCCGTGGGCAAACAGAGAACCCTGATACAAATGATCACCTACGTGCTTTCGTTTCCCAATTAATGAGAACTGAATGAATCATACAACATGCATTTTTTAATGAAAATAAATCCTCACTATAGAGCTGAGTGTATATTTTTATAATCTCACTTCAAAAGTGTCATAATCTCCCGTTGAATGTGACCAAATTCAGCCTGAGTACTTGGAGATGTGAACGAGCACAGAGACATTTAAACATGCAAGCAGTGTGCTAGATTAGAAATTCTCTCCTAGGCTTTGCACTTGTGAGTACGGGAAGCATTATTTTTAAGTCATGCAAAGGTTCTAAACTTTCGTCAACTTGTGGTCCTTTCAAATACAATGCTCTGTACCAATATTGTGTTGAGATGATGTGAAATATGTAATAAGTAACTAAGGAATTTGATGAAGACAGCAAACTGATTGTTCAGCATTGTGTATACACACCAAATAAATAATGTATGGGTTCTATTTTTTAAAGTTATTCTTTTATCATCATTAATGAATGCATAAATGTACCGTCTTTAGGTACGCGTTTTTCTTACTAATGTTTTTCACTTCCTTGAGGATAAAATAGCTCTTATGTAGGAAACAAATTTTGAGAGGAAAGGGGGAAAATAATAAATGTGCTGTGTAAACTGTGTTTTCATCGCCGTGTATTACTTCAGGGACAGGAGATGTGTCCTGTCGTGGTATCTTGCTCTATTCATCTTTGCCTGTTGGGAAAATTACTTACCTGGTGAGGAACACATTGGGGAAATACATGGTACGTTCAGAGAGCAGAAAACAGAGGAACCCACTGAACTGAGAGATGATGTAAACATTTCATATGCTCCACATCCACCATTTTTTAAAAAAGTGACATCTCGCATGACACATAACAGTCCTGCTGGGCAACAAGGCAGTGTCACGGTGTGAGCCAACCAGCTGTGAGCCAACGCAGCAGGCGAGTTTCATAAGTGGGAACAACAGAGTCCACTCCTGTTAGTTTAAGCAGGAGATGGATCTGTTACAGGATATGGAGAAGCTCACAAAATCACCTGGAGAACCAGAGAGACAGAAACAAGTCTCTATCCCACTGCTGCAGCAGAAACACGACCACCAGGGCTGTTCTCTTCCTGACAAGCTCATCCCCGTGCCGGGTGCAGCTCAAACTCATGACACTCAGGCTGGACCCCAGAGGCTGTATCACATCTGGTTGCAAAGAGACAAACATCTCTACCATCTTGTCTGTCACGTGTTGAAGAAATCGATGTCTCCAGTTGTTCCCTTTGAACTGGAACTTTGGGTGAGTGCCTCAGATTGGCCCAGCCTGTGTGTGTCTGCTGCTTCCATGGCTCTTTCTTGGCTGGGGATTCAGTTCTGGATTTCACTTTGGGAAGGAGGGCATTTTGATGCACAGGTTTCCAAAATATAGAAAGGATGTTTAGAAAATAATGAGCAACTATTAATATAACAGAAGTTCCCTGGAATCCACACATGCAGCTGATGGGAAAACTAAGCAAAACAAAACAAAAAACAAGTAAACCACCTTTAAGGAATACCAAGTTGTTCAAAGCTGATGAAAAAACTTAAACTGCTAAAAATTTAAGGGTTACTTCTATGGGGATGTAATAACAGACAGTGTTTGCCAAGCTTATACTGAGGCCTTAACCCAACCTTGTGACTTAGCCGTTCTCATTCCCCAGGCTCAGAGAATTTAGACAACTTCCACCAAGGTCATACAGCTGAACTGATTCAATCCTAAGTCTTCTGGCCTCCTAGTCTATAATCATAACCATTATACCAACATTTCCCAATAGAACAAGAGACCAAAACTTTGGATAGGATATGATCTATTTTTTCTTAATTGTTCTTAGGCTGAGATTGTTTGGATGAAAATACAGTGTTATAAATGGTATTTCAATATTAGTATTAAAGGGCAATTTTATTTCCAAGCAGGGGAATTTTAAAGGTCTCCTGTGTATTAGAAGTGCAGGTGTAACCCTCCTTTCCTGTGCTTACTGACGTCTCATCAACTCGCCTGGCGTGTATTTGGGGAGAAGCAGCTCAGTCACACTTGCTGTGTTCTGCCTTCTGCTTCTTGAAATTCTGTCCTCATTTTCAGTCCAAATCAAGTCTTGCTCCCTCCCAGAAGCCTCTTCTTACTCTTTCAGTCCTGACTGGTCTTACAGTAGTATGGTCTTTAGAGACACAAGAGGCTTCAGAGGACGTGCAATTCAACCTGGCACCCAATGGAATGCTCCAAAAGAATGCCAGTTAGCTTCTGCTGACTTATACCCAGAACGCTTCACCTGCCAGGGCAACCTCCTCAAATGGTCAGTTCTTAAAGCCCTTTCCCCAGTGGCCTTGAAGGGTAATATGTCATTTTCATGTTGTTTCAGATACGCCAGTCTTTCAGATACGTCATCATAGCTACCACAGACAGCATTTACCATTTATCTCCCCTCTGGAATGTGCTGGAAGACGGGATAGTGCTTGAGTCTTCACCATAACCCCAGCTCCTTTGATTAATAGCCATGGGAGACATGTTGGTTGCCCCGTTAATATTGCTGAGGGCTGGAATGGCTTGTGTCCCAGCCTCTCCATCACTGTCCTCTTACTAAACTTATCTGAGCACAGTGGAACTGTTTTCTCAAAGAACATCACGTGCATATATCAATTGGAGCTAATTTGATGGGTAGGAAGAGTGCCAGAGTTATTTCTTTCAGGGATTTCAAAGATGAAATGCCAGCATTTTTAAAGGATTAGGGTTAAGTTTTAATAATCCTAAATGGGCTTTTTTCCCCCTGGGATTAATATCAAGCTCATCTGTCTGTTGTTTCTGTACTGAGTTCTGTTCTCCTCTTTGAAGTTCGGGCTGCATGTCTGTCTGCAGCCGGAGACATTCCTCCTATTGTCTGTGATCTCGGAACTCTCACCTGAAGTGGCTTTGATATGACATTGACAGGTTTCTTCTGCACTCTGGTCATTTGAGCCCGATATCAACTCATTCCGCCTATTACCTCCTCCTCACCTACTGCAGGCTGTGGATTCCATTTTGAAAATGATGCCACTTACTGAAGAACAAGGAACAACAAAGTAGCCCGATAGGCCTGGCTTCTTCCAGGCATCAAAGAATTCCGTGTGGAGTCCCACTGAGGTCTTTACGTTTTTGTTTCTCCCCCTTTCATCTTCCATCTTTCCTTCACTTCTGTCCGTCAGTCCTTCTGGAATTACTCAAGGTCAGATTTCAGTCGTTAGTTGCAGGCATTGCTTTGAAGCCTCATGCTCTTTGAGGACATTCCTGCATGGGATTTCCCCCTCTTCTTAGATGTATTTGAAATTCTCAAACTTAATTTTTTTTCTGATCATAAAAGTAAAATTGGCTCACTGGAAAATATAGGAAAGCCCTGAGAATAAAATAAAACAATTTGTATTTCCCTCATTGGATTGCGTTTTGCATTTTTGGAGTGTGTGTGTGTGTGTGTGTGTGTGCGTGCGCGCGCGCGCATCTGTGGTTACACTGTGACAAGTCCAAAGGTTTGCCTTGCCCTTCTTGAAAGTGTGGATATTTGTCTTTTGCAGGGGAGGGGGACGCAGAATATGGGGCAACATAAACAGTCACACTTAATATTTCTGTTTGAATGCAAGTCTGTGTGATCTGGGTATAATAAAGTAGGATGATGTGAAACATGAATTGATTTGTTTTCCTTCTCAAGCTTCTCCCTGTAACCTTTGCTCAGATGGTCAGAGAAGAGGCCTCTTTTGCTTCACGGGACGCTGTCATGAACAAAAACTGCAAATTCCAATTTTTAATTTTAAAAACTATAATTCAGGCATGAAACTAATGGGTCAAGGAAAAAACATATGTATTCAATTCAATTCTTCCCATTACCTTTATCCCTTTCCACCACAAATCTGGACAAAAGGCATATTAGGAAATACAGCAAAAGAAAGATCTCAATTATAATAGCAACGGTAACAAAAATTATCAAGAAATAAAGTTCTAAAGAAATGTACAGGACAGACATGCAAGAAGTTAATATGAAAATAACTTCACAGAGGGTCAGAAAACATGACAGGAATAAACAGAGAAAGAGAGAGAGAGAGAGAGATGTGCTTTGTTTTAGCATGACCGGGAGATTTAATACAACAAAGATGTTAATTCTTCTTAAATTAATTTGTAAAGTTCATGCGATCTTAATCAAAATCCCATCAAGATTACTTGTGGATCTTGATAATATAATCCCAGAGGTCAAATGGAAGAATAAACATGCAGAAATATGGAAGCAGGTCTGTGTTCGGGGGGTATGAGGAAACTTGCTCTACCAGGGATCAGAAGGTATTGGCAGGCCCCAGATTACAAATGAGGTAGGTGCCGTAGGTTTGTTCTTAAGTTGAATTTGTATGTAAGTTGGAACAGGCACATTTACCTATTACCTGCAGTAGCCTCCATTCATCAGTGCGAGTCAAATGTTTGTAACTCAGGGACTGCCCGTATAAGGAAGCTACACAAAACTGGGGCAAAACCAAAAACACCAGATTGATGCAACAGGATAGAGATCTGAAATAGACTCTAAGGTACATGAAAGTTTTGTGTCCCCAGATTTACTGCAATAATTTCCCAATTTTTAAAAATTGCAGTTCTCCAATTTCTTTTATTAGAAAGGCCTTCCCCAGCAAACATCCAGTGTCACCACCTAAACACATGATACGGCCTTTCAGTGGTTTTCCATGCACTTGGAATTAAATCCACATTTCTGCCCTAAAGGGCCGGACCGCTGCGCCTCCTAACCTCACTCACAGTGCGCCTCTCCAGGTCCAGCCTGGCTCAGCCACGCCAGCCAGTTTTCCTTTCTCTAGAGAGCCACCTTCCTTTCTCCATTGTCCCCGCACGAGCTGCTCCGTGCTTGCCCCCAGCTCTTTCTGAAGCTGGCTCAATCTCACTTTTTCGGCTTCAGCTTCAGTTCGATGGGACTTCCTTCAAGCTGTCTGTAAGAGGAAGCTGCCCCACATCTCCACACCACATTTTCTCTCTGCAGTCACTTGTTTCCCTTTAGCACTTCGCAAGTTGTGACCATATACCTGCCTGCCATTATATTGGCTCTTCCTATCCATATTCTCCATTCCACCGGGCAGGAACTGGGCTTTCCTCATCACTGTCCCCCCAGCATCTAGCACAGTACCTGGCCCAGCAGGTACTTGGGTCCAGTCTCACTTGGCTTTGCAGAGTGGAAGAGGGAATGCATACACAAGGGATAATAAAGGCTGCTTTTCAAATCACGGGGACAAGCTCGATTATCAAAGAAACGATGTTTGTGCCATAGAATTGCCCTCTGGAGTAACACTGAAGAACACCAATTCCTTATCTTCTAACATAAAAATAAACTTAAGGTTAATCAAAGTTTTAACATAAATTTTAAAACTATAATATAACTTCTTCTATGTTGTATAATGATTACCAAAACCAAATTAATTAACACACAGTCACCATTTGTGTGGGGAGGTGGTAATGAGATACCTAAAATCTACTTTTTATGCAAATTTCAAATAAATAATACAATATTATAAACTATAGACACCATGCTGTACAGCAGATCCCCAGAACTTATTTACCTTATAACTGCAAGTTTGCACCATTTGACCAGCATCTCCCTGTTTTCCCACCCCTCAGCTCCTGGCGCCCACCATTCTGTTCTCTGTTTCTATGGGTCTGACTCTTTAAGATCCAACATATAAGTGAAATCGTGAAGCATTTGTCTCTCTGTGTCTGGCTTATCTCAGCACAATGTCTTCTAGGTTCATCCGTGTTGCTGCAAATCATAAAATTGTCTTCTTTTTATTCATAGAACCTCTGTAAGTTGACCACCCAAGGGCTGAAACAAACTGGTCAACATGTAGAGGTTGTCAACATAAGGACCTTCCACTGAGAACATGTGGTGCATGTCCAGTCCCTGAAAATTAGGTCAACTTGAGGTGTTCGGTGTAGGGAGGTGGTTGGCTATGGAGGGTCTACTGTATACACATTTATTCATCCATCGTGGTCACTTAGGTTGTTTCCAACCATAATCTTGGCTATTGTGAATAATATCTCTTTGAGGCACCGATTTCATGTCTGTGCACCGAGACGTGAATTTGCTGGATCATGTCCTAGTTCTGGTGTTAACTTTTTGAGGAATCACCACACTGTTTTCCACAATGGCTGCATCAACGTACACTCCTACTAACAGTGTACAAGAGTTCCCATTTCTCCACACCCTACCCACACTTGTTATCACTTGCCTTTTTGAGAATCGCCACCCTAACAGAGGTGACATGTTATCTCATTGTGAAAACGGTAACTTTTTCTAAAGAAAACAGAAGCGAATGCTTTCACATATTTTGTGAACTAACACATGAGTATAATTCTGTATAATCTTGATGATGTCTAAGAAATTGCTTTTATCTTATGTAAAAATATATTTTCTGCATTGATGCATATACATGTAATGCCATAAGCATTACATCATTGTCTTCAACTTTCAATAGAAGTTGCTGTCATAGAGACCACACCAAAGGCTATGGCTTAAATAACACAAAAGCTTATTTTGCTCTGACAAAAAATTACCAAGCTAAATAGCTCAAGGTTAAGGTCACTGTGCATCTTCCATCTTCCAGCCAAGGGGAAGAAGGAGGGTGAAGGGAAACGCAAGACTATTTTATTTTATCCACTAGTCACATGGACATGGTGTGCATTTCTTTTTTTTTTGCTCACATTCAACTTACTGAAATGTGGCCTTGCCTACCTGCAAGGGAGACTCGTAAATGTTGTCTTTAGTTGGACAGCCTCTTCCAAGCTTGAATTTAGAGGTCTCATTATTGAGACATAGGGAGAATGAGTTTCTGCTTCAGTCACTTGGCTGCAATACCACTGAACCTATTCTTTCTTGTCACCCATGTTTTTCCTTATATTAGTTTAAAAAATTAATTTTAGCTAGATTTTTCCCTTTTCGAAACTCAAGGTCAAAGCTCACAGCTAGTTTTCTGCTTTCCTTGCCAGAATCATTTCCTCAAGTCTTTGTAAAAGTTTACTCACTCCGTCCTGTGTTAGGAACCCATTGCCCCTGTAATACGAATGGATTCAGAAAGCCAAACCGTGTGTTTCAACACCATCTCTATTCTAGACATTCATTTTTAAAATCCTCTCCAAAGTCAACCTAATTTTGCAGAGCAGGAGTTTGCAAACTTTTCCTTAAAGCACCAGACAGTAAATATTTTAGGCTTTGTGGAACACAAATGATCTCTGTTGCATTTTTTTTTTTTTTTTTTTGTTTTTCAACACTCTACAAGGTAAAAGTTATTGTTAGCTTTCAGACTATACAAAAATGGGCCACTGGGCTGGATTTGCTGTACTTGCCGTAGTGTGATGACCTCTGTTGCACAGCAATGAGCACTAATTTCTCTTGAATGATGGGGAAATGGAAGTTATAGATTCCTGCCCCAGATGGTATTTGTGAAAGAACTACAAGGAGCATTTTACCACATTTAAGCAATGACTGCAGCTCTGTTACAGTGGTATACATATGTTTGCTGCTACTCACTGAGTCCAATGGCTACAAATTATGACTAGTCAGTATCTTAAAGCTTTTTGGTCTATTTACCAGGTATATTATGCCACCAGGATGAAAGTTGAAGTTTGTTAAATATTTATTTTTAAAGTACTGTAAGCATTAATAGATGTATGCATACATTGGTTAGAAGAATGTTGATGACACCATAATAGCTCAGACAATGTATGGTTTAAAAATCACTTTCTAAATGTTAACTTTGAAATACCTACAGTTTACATGATCTTGGACTATGATTAATCATTCATCATATAATTAATTAGCAAGTATTTGGTGAACAGCTATCTTTTGAATGAATCCAAATTTGACAGAATGAATCTTTTTATTTTTATTAATACATTTTTGGTTATCTTTTATTTATTTTTTTTTTTTTGAGACAGTCTCCCTTTGTTACCCTGGGTAGCGTGCCATGACATCATAACTCACAGCAACTTCAAACACTTGGGCTTAAGTGATTCTCTTGCCTCAGCCTCCCAAGTATCTGGGACTACAGGCACCCACCACAATGCCTGGTTATTTTTTGGTTGTAGTTGTAGCTGTCTCTGTTGTTTGGCAGGCCCAGGCTGGATTCAAACCTGCCAGCTCCAGTGTATGTGGTTGGCACCCTAGCCTCTGAGCCATCTTTTATGTTTTTATTTTATTTTTAAAATAAATGTATTCAAAATACCAAAGATTAAAAGGATTTTCAACAAAACAATCTTCCCAGATTGACCATCAAATTAGAACATTAGTAAGCCATAAGGGCTAAATTGATGGTTGCTTCTCTCCCGGTTTAGTTCTAACTTCCCCTGCCTGCCTGGTGCCACTGCTGTGTGGAGCTGGCTGGTGAGAGTTTATGGGGGTTGAGTACACTGGTCTGTTATCTGCAGAAGACTCTTGTGCAGTTGCTCAGGCTAAAGTGCCAAGGTGCCAGCCCAGTCCACAGCAACCTCAAACTCCAAGGTTTAAGGGATCCTCTTGCCCTAGCCTCCCAAGTAGCTGGGACTCAACACCTTGCCAATTTTTCTAGCTTTGGTAGAGACAGGCTGGTCTCGAACTCATGAACTTAAGTGATTCTCCTACCTCGGCCTTTCTCAGAGTTAGAATTACAGGCATGAGTAACCACAGCTTTTCACAATGGTGCTCTGTGTTTCTGTTTGAAGTGGAATTTGTGAATAGTTGCACAGCTTGACAGTATTTTTAAATTATGTCTGCTTATAATAGCTTATAGTAGCTCAGACAATATAAGGTTTAAAAATCACTTTCTAAATGTTAACTTTGAAATTCCTACAGTATTTCAGCCCATCATGTCAAAGAAGAAGAGAATGCAGAAGGAAGAAAACATTTTTAATGAGGATTGGGTATTGCAATATTATCTTGTTTCTGTTGAAGATAAGATGGTTCATTTGCTTTGTGATTCTGCAAAATCAACCAACATTAAAGAAATTCAATGTTTGTCAGCATTATAACACTCGATAAGGATACAAATATTTTAAATTAGAGGGAGAGGCATGAAAGTTTGTACCACAAAAATTAAAAGATGAAAAGCAAAGGCAATTCTTTTAAGCAGCAATAAGACCTGGAAATAATGTCACTAAAGCAACTTACAAAGTAGCTTATATACTTGGGGAAAAAAGGAAGTCATTCAGTGATGTAGAAATTATAAAGAATGCATTGTCAAAGTTCCAGGAGTTTTAGACACTGATAACATTTCAAAGTACAAACACCTGCTTCTTTCAAGGAGAACCATAACTCATCAGCAGCACGAATTAGTCTTCAACTTAATAGAACAACTTCTAATAAAACTTCAAAAGGACAATATACACAATTCTATCACTTCAGATGAATCAATTGAATTGTGAACAGAGCACAAGGAATAGGTATCTTCAACAACTTTCAAGATAAACATCATGAAGTTGGACTGAATTTAGTATTTAGTGAGTGTATGTATAGATGGTGCCCCTTCCATGACAGGAAAACATGAAGGGTTTATTTCTCAAATTTAAAAAAGTATTAATAGACACAGATCCTCTCAGTTCTTTTCATTGTATCTTGATCAGCAAAATCTCATTGCTAAGTGACACTTTGCAACAAGTTATACTTTTGTTGTTTGTTTTTGAGACAGAGTCTCACTCTGTGCCCTAGGTAGAGTGCCACAGCATCCTAAATCACAACAACCTCAAACTCTTGGGGTCAGGTGATCACTTGCCTCATTTTCCCAGGTAGCTGGGGCTACAGGCACCTGCCACAATACCTGGCTATTTGTTTCTATTTTTAGTAGAGACAGGGTTTCACTTTTTTCTCAGGCTGGTCTCGAACTCTTGAGCCCAGGTGATCCATCTGCCTATGCCTCCAAGAGTGCTAGGATTACAGATATGAGCCACAGCACCTGGCCATTATTGTTAACTATATCCAAGCACATGAAAAATGGCATCATCAGTTTCCTAACATGCTGAAGTTGAAGGTAAGGTATTCAGTGTGGATTTGCCATATCATTATAAAATGTGTTGGCTATTGCAGCATTAGCTGTTAGCCAACATTTTATCTCTGAGCGAACAGATAGTTAAATTTTATGAAGAAAAGAGTAAGCAATGTAAATTTTCACTTTTTTGAGATAGATTCACACTCTGTGATCTGGGCTAGACAGCTATGGCATCAGCCTAGCTCATAGCAACCTCAACTCCTGGGTTCAAGCGATCCTCCTGCCTCAGCCTCCCAAATATTTGGGACTATAGGCATCAATCATTAAACTCTGCTAGTTTTTCTATTTTGTGGGGGAGAGACAGCATCTCACTCTTGCTCAGACTGTTCTCAAATTCTTGAGCTCAAGGGATCCTTCTGCCTCAGTCTCCCAGAGTATTAGGATTACAGGCATAAGACAGACACCACACCTGGCCTTCAGCAGTGTAAATTATTGAAAGAAGATTTCCATAGGAATGCATTCTGTGCAAGAAGATTTCCATAGGAAGGCATTCTGTGTAATACCATAAAAAATGAAAACAATTTGACTATTTCTTTGCAAGGTAAAACTAAGTCTATGTATGATACATGGAAAAAATTCCAAGCATTTTTTAAGAAGCTATCTTTTTTCAAAACACTTCTTTAAAAGGAAATTTTATGTGAACATTTCCCCAAAGGTCATTGATGAGCAGAATGATCTATGCAAATCATATGGTGAATATGTATCAATTGGTGAATACAACAAAAAGTTCACTGACTTTGAGAGTCATGATGACACTCAAATTAGTGTGTCAGCCTCACCTAGTTGATACCACCAAGGCACCTAAAGAACTACAGATGGAATCGAATGAACTCCTAGTAGATGACATTTTAAAGTTATTGTTTGATGCTAAGAAAGATCTCATTGAAATATGGAAAAATGCAGTAGAATACCCATAGTTTTGGCAACTTGCCCCCAGAATACTTTCTTGCTTTTCAACCATGTACTGCTGCCAATCTACATCCTCTTACCTATCCCAAATCAACATGCCCTTAAGGTCACAAATGACTGGTGCCCATTCAGAGGGTCAGCTGAAACCGTAGACTTCCATGGGGCAACCAAATATTCAAATACTTTCTAACAAAAAGCAGACACAACAAAGTCATTAAAAGGTTAACTTTAAAATTAACAACTAGTTTTCATGTTTAAAAATTTTTAAGTACATTATTTTGTCAGTTTTTAAGTATATCTAATTGAAATTTCTTGAAGGGGGCTTTATTTGACTGCAGCTAAATTAATGAGGCCTTCCAACACGAAAAATTTCCTCACTCCTGTTGGACTGGAAATAGAAGAGTTAACCAACGAAGTCCCTACTCTCCAGCAGGGGGAGCTCACATTCCAGAGGAGAAATAAGGACACTAAACAAGTAAGCACATAACATTTAAAACATAAAGGGCGCTGACAAGTGTATGATGAAAAACAAAGCAAGATAAGGAAATAGATACTGTTTGAAGGGCTGATGTTAGAGCTGTGAGCATCTCTAAAATGAGGTAAGAGTTGAACTGAGGCAAGAATGCCATGTGGGAGCAAGCTATGCAGGTTATCTAGGGGACATCTAGGCAGCAGGAGCAGAGGCCTGCAGCAAGGAGTGTTCAGGATCAGGAAGGGGCCAGCTGGCTGGAGTGGAGAGAGGCCAGTGGAGCCAGAGAATGTAGGACCTTGTCATTCATTGTAAGGACTTTGGATTTTATTTTTAGTGAGATGGGAAGTCATTAAAAAGTTTTGAACAATAAAGGGTAATGATCTGATTGAGATTTTCAGGGGACCCTTGTAGTTGCTGTATAGAGAAGAGAGGAAGGACTGGCAGAGAATCAGGGGACTTGGTGGGAGGCTGTTATAATTGTGCAGGTGAGAGATGACAGTGGTTGGACTAGGTGACGGTAGGAAATGGAACTGTTTTCATGTGACTCAGCACTCAAGAAGTAAGTTGTCTTTAATTGTATATATTTCCTAATCCCAAAGGGATCTAGTACCCCCTAATTGTCTGTCTCAGAACAGGTGCTGCTAGCCAAGGCCTCTTACAATGGAAAACACAAGCTAATTAAACTAGGATTTATTATATGGTTTACTTTTATAGCTCAAAACCTAGACATAGCTGTGTTATAATTACTAATAAAGGGTCCTGCCTATGAAGCAGGATGACTTCATGAGGCACTGCCTCCTTTCCTATTGGAGAATTGATGGAACTCTATTTTGAGCTGAGTTATGTAGAACACTAATCTTTCAGCAATGGCTTGATTTCCATTCCTCTGTTTCCGTCATTGGACTGCTCTGTTGCATTAGGAATGAACACAAACAAATGTAACTCTACACCTAACCATGCAGGGCAACAACTGCGTATAAACAAAGCTAAGCTCACAGTGGATTCTCAATTAATTGTGGAGAATGAAAACTGAGTGATGACTTTTACTGTTTAAAAATCAACACGTGCAAGTGCCGAAGGCGCCATAGTGAATGAGATGACTATGAATACCCTCCAAGTTTACTTGCTTTTCTAACTCACTGCCAGGGAGTGGACTGGGCACAGGGTGAATAAAGCTTATTGTTTTGTATCTGTCTTCCATTTCTCTGCCACTGTTTGAAGTTCACTTTCATACCATTTGAGAATGTTTTTTTCTTTTCTAACATTCCCCAAACTCATCAATTTTTGACTATTAGCTTCTTCTTCTTCTTTTTTTAAGACTATTCTTCCTTCTACTTTTTTTTTTGGATAGCTATAACTCATATACAGGAAAATGTATAGATTTAAATATACTATACTGGCTGATAAATTTTTATATATGTATATCCTCATGCAACTGCTACCCAGATCAAGATGTAGCATGTTCATAGCAGTCCAATAACCCTTTCTGCATCCTACTAGTCAACATCCCACCAATGGAAATCATATTGACCTCCATGGCCATAGTTTTGCCTGTTTTGAACTTCACACAAATGGAATGATAGAGACTATGCTGTCTGTTCTCCTTATCCATGGATTCTACATGCGTGAATTAAACCAACCATGGATTGAAAATATTTGGAAAAAAAATTGTGTTGCTATTGGATATGCACATGCTTTTTTCCCCTTGTCATTATTCCCTAAACAATAGAGTATAAAAACCATTTATGTAGCATTCACATTGTATTAGGTATTATGAGTAATTTGGAGATGATTCAAAGTAAACACGAGGATGTGAGTAAGCAGATCCAAGGCCATCTTACATTAGGGACTTGAGCATCTTTGGATTTTGTTTTCCAACTGTGGTCCTGGAACCCATCCCTGTGCGTGATTGCATTCCTTTACAGCTGGCTCCTTTTACTCAACATGGTGCATATGAAATTCACTCAAGTTGTCACATATAACAGAAATTCATTTTTGTCACTGCTTAGTATTTTTGACTGTTTTTTAGTATTCCATTATGTAAATATCCTGTAATGTATTAATCCCATATACTGTCTCTGGCCTTTGGTAGTTTCTAGATTTGGGTTATTATGACTAAAGCTGTTATGACATTCTTATACATGGCTTTGGTGGGCATAGTATTTATCTATGTTGAATCTATACCTACGGATTGAATTACTGCACCAGGGGTTCTGGGTGTACTGACTGATTGCATCGAACAAAAGTGCTTTGTATTATTGGACAAAGAATAAATTAGTGCCAGAAAGATAATAGTGCTGGATGATTGATTTGATAGGATGTTTAATTAAATTTCTTGGAATTGTTTGCATGGTTATTAATTTACTCTTTATAAAAGGCAGTGAGAAATCACAATGAAATCTCACCTCACACCCATTAGGATGACCAGTACAAAAAATACAGAAAATAACAGGTGTTGGCACAGATGTGGAGAAATTGGAAGTCTGTGCACTATTGGTAGGAATATAAGATGGTGCAGCAGCAATGGAAAACAGTGTGGGGTTTCCTTAAAAAGTTAAAAGTAGGCCCAGTGCAGTGGCTCATGCCCGTAGTCCTAATTCTCTGGAAGTCTGAAGCAGGAGGATCACTTACGCAGGAGTTCAAGACCAACCTGAGCAAGAGCAAGACTCTGTCTCTACTTAAAAACAAAAAATTAGTGGGTGTTATGGGAGGTGCCTGTAGTCTCAGCTACTAGAGAGACTGAGGCTGGAGGATTGCTTGAGCCTGGGAGTTTGAGGTTGCTGTGAGCCATTGCTCTCTAGCTTTGGGTTTCAGAGTGAGACTCTCTCCCTGCTCCAAAAAAAAATTAAGAATAGAATTACCATATGATCGAGCAATCTCACTTTTGGGTAGATATCCAAAACAAAACAAAACAAAACAAAACTTGAAAACAGGATCTCAAAGAGATATTTGCATGTTCATGTTCATTGCTTTATTATTTACAATAGCCCAGAGGTAGGAGCAACCTTCATGTTCACCAAAAAAGGAAGGGATAAATAAAATGTGGTCTGTACCTATAATGGGATATTATTCAACTTCAGAAAAGGAGGAAATCCTGTCACGTACTACAACATGGATGAGCCTTAAGGGATTGGATGTGCTAAGTAAATAAGTCAGTCACAAAAAGAGAAATATTACATGATTCCATTTCTATGAAGTGTTTAAAGTAATCAAACTCTTAGAAGTAAAAAGTAAGATAGTGGTTACCAGGGGCTTGGGCAAGAGAGAAGAAAGAGGTTGTTATTTAATGGGCAGAGTTCAGACATGCAGTATGAAAAAGTTCTAGAAGCTATTTGATCAACAATGTATACTGTATAGCACACCTAAAAATGGCTAAGATGGTCAAAAAAAGGGAGCAAGAGATATTATTTTAAAACACCCCCCGTAGCTCTGACTGAAAAATATTCCCCTCTTACTTCTGATAAACAGGTCTTAAAGCAATGAGATGTCAACTGGTGTCTACTAGATGAATATGTTTCAGAAGCTTCTGTGGAACATAAATGTACTTGCTCATAGAGATTTCTCTACTCCCTTGTTACCATGTGAATGGTGTGGGGGAAAATAAGAACTTTGAAACTGAATAAACTCATATAATTAACTGAAAAAAGGATACTGCAGGCTACAGAGAGAATTGATGAGACAGTTATTCTCTAGCTCTTCCTAATGAAATAAAGCTATTTTGGGGCTTCTGATCTTTGCATGAAACAAACAAACAAAAAACCCTGAATTTATAGTGACTTATAAATAAACTTGGTGAAGCCTTTTGTCCATGACTTACCAAGGTTGTAGATTTTCAGTGGATGTAATTGAGTGTAAAGACCTCTTGACAGCAGCTGTGCTGGTGCTAACCACCTGCCCCACAGAACTAATGTCACCCCTAGAGGGGAACATCGGCGTGCAACTCCTGCTGGGGGCACCAGAGGTTGATGAGCAAAGCTGAAGCTTTAGCAAGACATCATACATTTCCCAAAATGGTCATGAATTTAGGTAGCCAGAGAGCATTGTAGGCATGCAGTTCTGTTGATGAATGGCAGGCTTTCCAGCCAAGAATATTATTGGCTCTTAGTTGTCCTACATTCAGCTTCCTGACTTGACCTCTCTTTAAAATAGAGTGGGTTATTCCTATCCTCAGAGTCATCATTTATTGCTATGGAATTTATGAATTAATTTTTATCTCTATTGGGGCATGCTTTTGGGTTAGTCCTAGGCGGCCTTTGACCTTGGATGACATGCTTCCTTCTCTATCCTTGCCATAGGCTTCAGCATCTACTTCTAGAGTGAAAGCTGGAAAGCTGCCTCCATTGTGTCACTTCCTAAATGGTCCCAGATAATGACATTGTAATGGCCCAAATCAGAAGCATTATTTTTCTCATTAGTACTCTAGTTTTCAATAAACAATCAAATGGTAATACTACTCATTTTCCACCAGACTAAGTATATATATTTTTTATTTAGATTGAGAAAAAGATAGTGTAAACAATTTTTCCCCTGATTTTAATTTTGTTTCTTTTTCTTTTCCTTCCCTCCCTCCCTCCCTTCCTTCCTTTCTCTTCTTCCTTCTTCTCTCCCTCTCCACTGCATCTCTCCTTACCAGTTGAGCTAATTTGGGATAAAAGTCATAAATTTGGACTCTGGAGTTAGACAAGTCCAACTTGCCTGTGTAATCCTGGAAGACCTCTTAGCACCTCAGTGTATTTGCTTCTTCCCTTATAAGACAAAGATGATAATATCATATCCCTTAGAGTTGATGTGGGGAGCACATGAGATGTTTTGTTCATAGCTTAAACAGTTGATAAATGTCAGCTACTATATATTATTATTTTTTTTTAAGGCAAGCATGAAACAAAATTTATTGTGGAAGAGAGAAATAGGTTTACAGAGAAAGAGCAAGATACATTCACCATAAACAATGAACAGGCCCCCTCTGTTACAGCAAGAAAAGCCAAATGCTAATTACTGTATATTATTAATAGGTTGTGGCCATATAGCATGAGAAACATCAAGAACATTGATTTGGAGTTAGTAAAAAAAATCAGGAAAAAGTTCAAACCAAATTGCTACAGATGATGACAAATTGTTGAAAGTAATCTTAAAATTTTGCAAACTAGATACATAAGGAAAAAAGTGAGACAAAAAGTATATCATTTTAGTCAATGAAACAAGAAAAAGGTGGTTGTAATCAATGAACAAAAATTAATTCAGACCATAAACTACAACCAGGGATCCTTTCTAATCATGAGCAGCACTTGTATTGGTGAGACTGGCTTAGGAGATGACATTTCTTTGAATTATATGGGAGATTAGAAAAATGTTGAGCTTAAAGATTACCTGGGCCAATGCAATCATTTTGTAGGTGAAGAGACTGGGCTTGCAGAGATTAAACAATTCACCTAAGGTTACCTATCTGGTGGCAGAGCTCGATTAGGACCATGGGCCTCCTGACTGGAGCCCAGGGAGGTCATTCTCCTTGAGCACACAACTTTTGAAATGTGACAAGATTAAAAAGCTCAGAGAACTTTCATCCTGGAATGAGAACAATTTTGCATTCACATCAGGGTTCATTTTTCACACCTGGAATTCAAAGCATCTGAAAACAGATATCATCATTCCTGGTTTACAAATGGAAAAATATGAACAAAGATAGGCTTTAGGCTGCCTGGCTTTGTTGCCCATCTTTGGGCTGTGTAAATACGTTCATCCTGGCTATGCAAGGATGAAATCTCAACCTGTCGCAGGTGCCTGCAGCAGATCCTGGGACACCTTCTAGCTTGCTTTCCACTTCTATATTCCATGGTCATTATTTCTTCCCTTCCAAATGTAAAACACATGAAGGATACGTTTTTTTTTCGTTCATAGGCAAATCTCCAATTTCTTGAACAGTACTCAGTATGTATATCTCTATCAATGGATATTTCTGAATGAATGAACAAAAAAACATTGGTTTTCTCTGGTTTTCTCCAGTTAGACCCTCAGATGAATTTTGGGCAGTGTGTCTAGGGTCTGATTTTGAGACCTCCACCATATGTTGGCCAGGTCTATGCTTTGCAACTTTGGACAATCTAGACTGCCCTGAATTGCAGGACACAACCTGCTGAGCACATTTCCTGCTTCACCCAAGACTGACAGGGAAGAAAATAAGAAGAGGTGAAGCCTGGGAGATTGGACTCACCATATCTCAGAGGTGTAAGAGAGAATCCTCCATGCCATTCACATAACGAGGACTCTGTTGAGGCTTTACTAGTGAAGCTGGTGAAGTAGCTCCTTTGGGAGAAGGAGTAGAACCAAACAGCCTTATATATAAACACAGTGAATCTAAACAGGGCTCCCCTCCAGTGGACCCAGCCAACCACCAGTTTCAAGGCTAATTCACCCTTCAGACTGAGGGTAATGCGGTTTCTTTTAGCTTGATGTTTTTATGCATTTGAAGCATACTTTACCAGCATACAGTCGCCAACTTATGATGGTTTGATTTATAATTCTTAGGCTTTACAGTAGTATGAAAGTGATATGGATTCAGTAGAAAAGATGCCTTGGGACCCATATAACAATTCTGCTTTTTACTTTCAGTATAGTATTTAATAAGCTATATAAGATGTTCAACATTTTGCTATAAAATGGACTTTGTGTTAGATGATGTTGCCCAACTGTAGGCTAATGTAAGGCTCTGAGCACATTTAAGTTATGGTGTTCAGTAGGTTAGCTGTATTAGATGCATTTTATAATATTTTCTGTTTATAATGGGTTTATTGAGACATAGCCCCATAATAAGTCAAGGAACATCTGTATATTTGGTCTTCTCACAGAGTTGAGTAGTAGAACAGTGTGAGACTTTTGCTTTGCTTCCTTAAGCCATCTCCCAGTTCTCACTGTATGTAAGTGAGTGGAAAACCCTCCACAAAGACTGCCTTATGCAGAACTGATGCATCTCCTGACTCTCAGATGATGTCTATGAGGTCTTATGGGCAATATAACCCAAAGGTTCATACCCACCCTGTTAATGTGGTCTTCTTCCCAGATGGCTATTTGCCCTCCACGTCTCACAAGACTCACCACTTCTGAGATTCCATACACCTGTGGGGGTCATGTCAAAGACATGGTAAGTGTGACCATTTCCTCTGACTTATGCCATGGGAAATCACCAAATTATAGGATATTCTAGGTATTTGCTAATACACCACTTATGGGGAAAACCACCTAGGGTGCAGATTGTGTTTTCATTTCTCACCCAGTAAAAGAAACCTTATCATCTTAAACTACATATGAAATTGACTGACCAAGATCTGGAAATTGTCCATCTGCTCAGTGAGACCACCACACTGAGCGGTCACACAATGCTTCTGGAGATGAGTATAGACAAGCTGTCCAGTGATTTTCAGCATGGGCAAGCATGTCCATGCCATGAGGATATTTTCAATGCTTCATTTGAATGACCATGCTTTAGCTCTAATTGCTTCAATATTTATGCTGTCATGTGATGAACAATAAAATATGGGATTTAGAAGAAGGATTATGTTAAGTAAGTTGAAAGGAGAACCAAACAAACATCCATAACACAAACTGTTCCATGAACGTACCTGACCAGGTCTTCTGTTAGCCAGACTCCACTTACTGCTACATGGGTAACCTGCAATGCTTAGGCAGACCTGTTGAAATCTCTTAAAAATAAAGACTTCAACTGATGAACTCTAAAAAAAAAAATCTTTATAAGGGAGTGACAAGCCTTCCCCTGTAAGTGATCCTGTGTCCTATATACCCCTGCAGACAGTTGGAGTAGGTGTTGACAGTTACTATAACACCTAATAATTGAAGAAAATTGTTTTGTGCCTTAATCATTGGGATAATATTTGTGAGGAACATGATCTTTATCACAGAAGGATGTAGGTATGGCTGTTGTGGTTCTGGGGAGGTTTCATCAAATTCTATGACTGTTTCCCTGGTGAACCATTCTGCCTTATGTTTGTTTTTACACTTGTGGGGAAGCCAAAGTGGGTGGGTCACCAATTGCTCTTTAATATAGAGAGAAGACTAATATGGTTTTCTCTTCTTCCTGGCCCCCACTTAAGTGACAAAAATTTAGATAACCATATAGGTCACCAGGATGTAAGCTTAAGATGACAAGTCTCAAGAAATGTGTTGTGATTCACTTATTATCAGAAGGATGGTCACTACATATTTGTCAAGGGAAACATGAAGAGATTTTGATAACTAACATTTATGCACCCTTCCAGAATGCTTCTCAATTTATAAAGCAGACCCTAAGGGATATGAACAACTTGATATCTTCCTCCACTTTAATAATTGGAGAGTTTAGCACCTCTTTGACACTTTTGGATAGATCCTCTAAAAAATATTAGACTTAAACCTGACCCTAGAAAAAATGGACTTAATAGACTTCAACAGAACATTTCATCTAATAAAACTGACTATACAGTCTTCTCATAATTCCACAGATCATCCTCCAAAATTGATCATATCCTAGGACACAAGTCTAACCTCAGCAAATTTAAAAGAATAGAAATTATTCCTTGTATCTTCTTGGACTACCATGGAATATAAGTTGAACTCAACAGCAATAGGAATCTTCATACTCAAACAAAGTCAGACAAGATTAAGAAGGAAAACACCAAATTTTTGGAACTAAATGAAAATGAAGACACAAATTATCAAAACCCGTGGGATACTCAAATGCAGGCTTAAGAGGGAAATTTATAGCATTGGAAGGCTTCATCAAGAAAACAGAAAGAGAGGAAGCCAACAACTTAATGGATCATCTCAAGGAACTGGAAAAAGAAGAACATTCCAACCCTAAACCCAGCAGAAGAAAAGAAATAACCAAAATTAGGGCAGAATTAAATGTAATTGAAAACAAAAGAATCATTCAGAAGATCAACAAAACAAAAAGTTGGCTTTTTGAAAAAATTAATAAAATTGATAAACCTTTGGCTAACCTAACCAGAAACAGAAAAGTAAAATCTCTAATATCATCTATCAGAAATGATAAAGGATTAATAATGACACCTCAGAAATTTAAAAAAAAACTTCAATGATTACTACAAAAAACTCTATTCCCAGAATATGAAAATCTGAAGGAAATGGACCAATACCTGGAAGCACACCACCTTCCTAAACTCAACTAGAAAGAATTAGAAATCTTGAATAGACCTATATCAATCACTGAAATAGCACAATACGAAATCTCCTGAAAAAGAAAAGTCTGGGACCAGATGGCTTCATATTCTAATTCTATTAAACCTTTCAAGAGGAACTAGTACCTATATTATACAACCTTTTTCAAAGCATAGAAAAAGAAAGAATACTTCCCAACACATTCTATGAAGCAAATATCATCCTGATCCCCAAATCAGGAAAAAATCCAACAAAGAAAGAAAATTATAGATCAATATCATTAATGAATATTGATGCAAAAATATTCAATAAAATCTTAGCAAAAAGAATTCAACAATTATACACCATGATCAAGTTGATTTTATTCCAGGGTTACAGGGTTGGTTCAACATAGGCAAATTTATAAATATAATACATCACAAAATAAAAAACAGAGACCATATAATTCTCTCAATTGATGCAGAAAAAGTCTTTGATAATATCCAGCATACTTTCATGATCAGGACACTTAAGAAAATAGGCATCTAAGGGACATTTCTACAGCAAACCCACAGCCAATGTCATATTGAATGGTGTAAAATTGAAAACATTTCCACTCAGATCAGGAACTAGGCAAGGATGCCCACTGTCTCCACTGCTATTCAACATAGCAATAGAAGTCTTAGCCATCATAATCAGGCAAGAGAAGGCAATCAAGAGTATCCAAATAGGGTCAGAGGAGATCTCACTCTTTGCTGATGATATGATCCTATACCTGGAAAAATCTAGGGACAAAACTCTTAGAGGCGATCAAGGAATACAGCAATGTCTCAGGATACAAAATTAATACTTACAAGTCAGTAGTTTTTATATATGCAAACAATAGTGAAGCTAAAAATATAGTCAAGGACTCTATTCCTTTTACAATAGTGCCAAAGAAGATGAAATATCTGGGAATTTACCTAACAAAGGATGTGAAAGATCTCTATAAAGAGAACTATGAAACTCTGAGAAAAGAAATAACTGAAGATGTCAACAAATGGAAAAACACTCATGGCTGGGAAGAATTGATATTGTTAAAATGTCCATATTACCCAAAGCAATCTACCGATTTAATGCAATCCTATTAAACCACCATTGTCACACTTTAAAGGGCTTGAAAAAACAGTGCTTCATTTCATATGGAATTAGAAAATAACTCGAAAAGCAAATACATTACTCAGAAATAAAAACAAATCAGGAGGAATCACATTCCCAGACTACAGGCTATACTAAAAATCTATACTGAGGGTGGCATTTGTGGCTCAAAGGAGTAGGGCACCAGCCTCATATGCCAGAGGTGGTGGGTTCAAACCTAGCCCCAGCCAAAAACTGTAAAAAAAAAAAAAAAAAAAAAAAAAAAAAAATATAGTGATCAAAACAGCATGGTACTGGCACAAAAACAGAGAGGTAGACTTATGGAACAGAATAGAGAACCAAGAGATAAACCTAGCTACTTATCGTCATTTGAGCTTTGACAAGCCTATCAAAAACATAAATTGGGGGAAAGATTCCCTATTCAACAAATGGTGCTGGGTGAACTAGTTGGCAACCTGTAGAAGACTGAAACTGGACTCCCCACCTTTCACCATTAACAAAAATTGATTCTTACTGATAAAAGATTTAAAATTAAGACATGAATCTATACAAATACTAGAAGATAAAAGAATTAAACGTAAGACATGAAACTATAAAAATACTGGAAGAGAATGCAGGGAAAACACTTGAAGAAACTGGCTTGGGAGAATATTTTATGAGGAGGAACCCCTGGGAAATTGAAGCAACAACAAAAATACATTACTGGGATCTGATCAAACTAAAAAGCTTTTGCACAGCCAAGAGCACAGTAAGTAAAGCAAACAGACTACCTTCAGAATTGGAGAAGATTTTTGCACATTTGGCTTTTGAAAAAGGTCTGATAACTAGAATCCACAGAAAACTCAAACTAATCAATAAGAAAAAAACAAATAACTGCATTTCTATGTGGGCAAGAGACTTGAACAGAAACTTCTCTAATGAAGACAGGCATATGGCCTACAAACACATGAAAAAATGCTCATCATCCTTAATCAGCAGAGAAAGGCAAATCAAAACCACTTTGAGATGTCATGAAACTCCAGTAAGATTAGCCCACATCACAAAATCCCAAAACTACAGATGTTGGTGTGGATGCAGAGAGAAGGGAACACTTTTACATTGCTGGTGGGAATGCAAGCTAATATGACCTTTTTGGAAAGAAGTTTGGAGAATACTCAAGGAACTAAAAGTAGACCTACTGTTTGATCCTGCAATTCCTCTACTAGGTATATACTGAGATGATCAAAAAATTATTTTACAACAAAGACATTTGCATCAGAATGTTTATTGGAGCCCAATTCATAATTGCCAAGACATGGAAACAGCCCAAGTGCCCATCCACTCATGAATAGATTAACAAATTCTGGTATATGTATGCTGTGGAATACTATGCAGCCATAAAAAATATGGAGACTTCAAATCTTTTACCTGGATGGAGCTGGAACATATTCTTTTTAGTAGAGTATCTCAAGAATGGAAAAAAGGTATCCAATATACTCACTACTACTAAGAAATCAATATATAATCACCTACACATTTATACGAATGGTAAAGTATAACTGTAGTCCAGAAAATAGAAAGGAAGAGGAGAAAGGGTGGGGGGATGAAAGAGGGTATCTGGGGGGACCTGACCTAATGTGCATAATGTAATGGTACATTTCAAAACTGTTAAGAAAGGAGTACAATTGTGATGGATGTGTTATCTAGTTCAATGTAAGCATTTCACATTTTGTACCAAATCAGTACACTGAACCCTATCAATGTACAAAGTTATGATTTAATAAAAAAAAATAAGAAAATTAAAAACAGTTTCTTGGTCACATTAACTACATTTCCAATGCTCAGTAGTCACATGTGACTAGTGGCTGCTGAATGGAACAGCAGAATTATATAGTATCCTCTTGGTTTTGCTTAATGCTTTTTGGTTGTGTTCTACTGCATCTGATATCAAAGCCTTGACCCTTGCTTTCTTTTTGCTTACTTTTGACTGGCACAACTTTGCCTAACCTTTTGTTTTTAACCTTTCTGAATCACTTTCTCTTAGGCAAGCATTTTCTACAGAGCATAGAGTTGAGTTCTGCTTTTGTCTTAGTTTGGTTAAGCCTGTCTACATTTATTAATATAATCTCTACGTTTGATCTCATTTCTTTCATTTTTAATACATATAATAAATATTAGTAATCCTCCCTCTTAGAAAATGTTCAGTGATTTCATACATGCTCTCAGCAAAATAAAATTGGCTTGCATCTCTCCTTTCTTCTCTCATTTTTCCTCCACTTTCCAAGTTTAGTCAAGAATATTATCTTTCACAGTGTTTATCTTTGTACTCTTAGACATCTACAATTCAGTTTGTCAGCATTAAATGATATCCTCTGACTCCCTCCTACTCATGATGCAATTTATGTTCTTATTCTACTTACTCCATCCTCTCCCCACTTTTTCCCTCTGATATTCTATTAATACAATATTATAAAAATTTCCAAACTATAACAAAGTTGGGAGAATTTTACAGTGAGTATCTGTATACCCACCACCTAGATACTACCATTAACGTGTTACTATATAGCACTTACTTTATCAATATGTATCCATTTATCCATTCTTCTATTTTTTTTTTTTGAGACAGAGCCTCAAGCTGTCCCCCCGGGTAGAGTGCTATGGCATCACAGCTCACAGCAACCTCCAACTCCTAGGCTCAAGTGAGTCTCCTGCCTCTGCCTCCCAAGTAGCTGGGACCACAGGCGCCCGCCACAATGCCTGACTATTTTTTTGGTTGCAGCCGTCATTGTTATTTGGCGGGCCCAGGCTGGATTCGAACTGCCACCTTAGGTGTATGTGGCTGGTGCCTTAGCCACCTGAGCCACAGGCGCCAAGCCGACATAAACATTTTTTAAAATGTCTTAAGAATACGGCACCTATAGCTCAACCGGCTAAGGCGCCAGCCACGTACATCTAAGGTGGCGGGTTCGAATCCCCAGCCCGGACCCGCCAAACAACGACGGCTGCAACCAAAAAATTGCCGGGCGTTGTGGCAGGCGCCTGTGGTCCCAGCTACTTGGGAGGCAGAGGCAAGAGACTCGCTTGAGCCCAGGAGTTGGAGGTTGCTGTGAGCTGTAATGCCACGGCACTCTACCCAGGGGGACAGCTTGAGGCTCTGTCACAAAAAAAAAAAAAAAATTTTACAAAATAGTTACAAAATATTCTCTACATGTCACTTTTATACTTGTTTTGTAACAAGTATTTTGTAAGTAAAGGAACATTTAGCTACAATTTCCTATTTTCCCTATGTATGGCAACTTCGTGGACAACTTTTGGGATACCCTGTATTATTAACACTTTGTATTCCTCTGTGTGTGTTTGAGCCAATGCTGATGCATTATTATTATTATTATTTTGCAGTTCTGTTTTTTTTGTTTGTTTGTTTTTTGGCCAGGGCTGGGTTTGAACCCGCCAATTCTGGCATATGGGGCCAGCGCCCTACTCCTTTGAGCCACAGGTGCTGCCCTGATACATTATTATTAACTGAAGTCCATAGTTGCTATCAGAGTTCATTTTTAGCATTACATAGCCTATGGAGTTTGACAAACATGTAATGTGTATCCACAGTTATCATCCACAGTAGTTTCACTGCCCTGAAAATCCCCTGTGTCTATCCCTCATCCTGAATCTGGGCAACCTCTGATCTTTTCACTATCTCTATAGTTTTATCTTTTCCAGAATGTCATATACCAGGAATCATAAAGTATGCAGCCTTTTCAGGCTGGCTTCTTTTACTTAGCAATACACGTCTATAGTTCCTCCATGTCTTTCCATGACTTGACAGCTTGATGTCTTTTTAGCCCGGAACAATAATTCACTGTTTCAGTAAACCACCATTTGTTTGTCCTTTACCCACTGAAGGATACCTTGGTTGAATGAATAAACATTTATGTGCAGGGTTTTGTGTAGACATAGATTTTCTTTTTTTTTTGAGACAGAGCCTCAAGCTGTCACCCTGGGTAGAGTGCTATGGCATCATAGCTCACAGCAACCTCCAACTCCTGGGCTACGCGATTCTCCTGCCTCCGGATTACAGGCGCCTGCCACAATGCCTGGCTATTTTTTGGTTGCAGCCATCATTGTTGTTTGGCGGGGCCCAGGCTGGATCCAAACCTGCCAGCTCAGGTGTATGTGGCTGGCGCCTTAGCCACTTGAGCCACAGGCACTGAGCCTGGACATAAATTTCCATAAATTTTCATACTCATTCGGGTAAATATCTAAGAGGGTAATGCCAGGATTATATGGTAAGAATGCAAGAAACTGCCAAACTGCCTTCCAAAGTGGCTCTGCCATTTTGCATTCCCCAAGTAGGGCTCTCATTTAGCAATGAATGAATGAGTGTCCTGTTGCTCCTCATCCACTTTCAGCACTTGGTGTTGTCAGTGTTTTGGATTGTAGGCATCATGATAGGTGTGTAGCAGCACCTCGTTGTTATTCCAATTTGTAATTCCCTAACTGCGTTTTTTACCTTGAGCATCTTTTCATGTTTATTTGCCATCTGTATGCCTTTAGTGAGGTGTCTATTCAGGTCTTTGCCTAGTTTTAATCGTATTGTTTGTTTCTTATTGTAAAGATGTTCTTTGTGTATTTTGGATACCACTTCTTTGTCATATATGCATTTTGGGAATATTTTTTTTACCTAGTCTGTGGCTTATCTTTTCATTCTCTGAACAATGTTTTCTGCAGGGAAGTTTTTAATTTTAATGAAGTCCAACTTACTGTTTCTTCTTTTATAGATCATACTTTTGGTGTTGTATTTATATAAAGTCATCACCAAATCCAAGATCACCTAGACTTCTCCTCTGCCATCTAGAATTTTTGTAGTTTCACAATGTACATTTAGATCTATGATCCATTTTGAATTAAGTTTTGTAAATACGTAAGGTCTATGTCTTGCTTCATTCTCCCTGTATGTGTGTCTGTTCTAGCACCATTTGTTGAAAAGACTGTCTTTTCTCTGTTGAACTGCCTTTGCTCTTCTGTCAGAGATTAGTTGGATTGTATTTTTGTGGGTCTATTTTTGGGGTATCCTATTTCACTCCTCTATTTGTTTATTCTTTTCTTAAATACCATGTTGTCTTCATCCCAGTGTCTTTAGAGAAAGTCCTGGAGTTGGTAGCTCAGGTTCTCTGACTTCATCTTCTCCATCAGTGTAGTGTGAGCTACTCCAGGTCTTTCGCCTCTCCACATAAACCTTAGAATCGCTTTGCCAATAGCCACAAAGTAGCACCCTGGGATTTTGATTGTGATTGAATTGAATCTATAGATCAAGCTGGGTAGAACTGATATCTGAACAATATTGAGTCTTGCTACCCATGAACATGGACTATCTCCCCATTAATTTAGACCTGCTTTGACTTCTTTCACCAGCATTTTGTAAGTTTTCTCATACAGATTTTGTACGTGTTTCATTAGATTCATACCAGAGTATTTCTTATTTTGTGGTGCTAATGTAGATGGTATCGTGTCTTAATTTCAGATTCCAAAACATGCAATAGTTTAACATTCCAAACGTGAATCAGTTTACCTCTTGACCTTCTGAAGTTATTGTTCTCACTGACTCTACCCTCTCAACTCCTTCCCTGACCAGCCCTCCCCTTCAACCTCACTGTGTGCTCCCTCACTCAGTGCCCTGTCTTGCACTAACCTTTCTGACCTGACACTACCACTCCAAACTCAGTCCTGACTCAGTTCTTTTGTGTTTGCTGTTGCCTTCACCTCTATCTTCATATTATATTGAATCTCTGGAATTACTATTGTTGTAGACCAAAAAAGGTTAAACATCAGTAATTACGTGTGGTTCTGCCTACTGTGTCTCACTCCTCGTCCTCCAAGTCTCACTTGAAATGCCATCTCCATAGAGAGGCCTTCTCTGGCCCCCTCATCCCAACCAGGCATAATCACTCTGTTTCTTTCCTGCAGCATTTATTGCCATCTAAAGTCATTTCATTTATTCATTTGCTTTTGTTCCTTACCTATATTCCTTCCTCTACCATATAAACCTCCTGACACTAGGAAGTTTATCTTGGTAAATAAGGTTCTCAGACATCAGATGGGCTGGGTACCCCAGATTATTTGTATTACCCCAGGGAAAGGGAAGCACCCCTCCACCCCAAACTTGACCAACATCATATTTTCCAACCAGGTGTGATCAGGAATGGAGCCTGATTTACCTGCCACAGAACAATAGGGAAGCATAATATCTCTGGCCCTAAGTGTTAGGGACCAAATTCATAACCTCCATGATCATGTGGTTGAAGAGTACCATGGATTATTCAGAAAGATTCAGTTGGAGGCAGAAAGGATGAGGTGAGAAGGCTCTGCCCTAGTAACACCCATTTTTTCCTTGGCTGCCACCTCCTCCAGCCTGTCCCATGCGCAACAACAGAAGAGCTTTCCTTACACCCACCTTGCTCCTCTAGCTTCTACTCAGGTCGGTACTTTTAGTGGCTCCCTACTGCCATAAGGAGATATTCCACCCCTTCCCTATGCTTTCCCATCCAGACCCTGCTCTCTTCTGCCACACCAGCTGTCCTTAATCAAACCCTGCCCATCCTTTGGAGCTCAGATACCCACCTCCTCTGGGAACACTTCCTGTCAGCCTATGATACAAGTTCCTGTGTGCCTCCTGTCAGTGTCCTGGTTGGTTTACTTGGCTCACAGGTTTCCTTGAGGATTTCTGGGTCCTCTTTCAGAGCTCAGGCTCTGAAAGAATAAGGACTGAGTCCAGAGACTGAGCACCAGCTTGTGTGAGTGTGACTTATTGGAAGGGGGAGAAGGGGAGTTTAAAGCGTCTCTTAGCTAGAGAAGATCTTTGTGGCCTAAGTCTACTCCTTGGTGGGGGTTAGACCCCCACAAAAACACCAGCTCAGAGAAGTTGGGTATGGTACCCTTGGGGGGATCCACGCAGCAGTTCCTCCTCCCTTTCCTTGCCTCCCCAACTCCCCCAGGGGTGGAAACAGCCGGTTGACTCAAGTGGCAGGAAAAAACGCACCCCCCCCCCACCAAGCTGCTGCACATCTGTGCCCAGACAAAGCCAGCTATTAATCCTTGCCTTTGTACAAGTGTTTGGGTGTTGAATTCCACTTGGAGCTGCTAGCTTTTGGAAGGGGAGATTGGAGGGGATTTAGTGAAAACAAAAGGAACCCACTGAGGGGAATGGCATGGGAGGAGCTTGGGGGGCCCTAAGGGGAGCTAAGAAACCCAAGTGCATTTACTCTTAGCCTGGTGAGGGCTCTTGGTAGCCCAGCTTCAGCCAGAGCTGAACGTGGCTCCCAAATTCCCAGGGTCTGAGTCACAAAAAGCGACTACCTCCCAAGAGAAAAACACCCACTTTGCAGGGCCTGACAGGGCCCTATCTTCAACTCTAGATGCTGCCTGACAGGGCCTGGGCCTTGCCCCTCTCAGTCTGGTATAGCCCACTGCCCAGGGGAGTCAACAGGAGATAGGAACAGGAAGAAGTCTGGAGCCCTAAGGACTGAATCCAGATCAGAGAGAGAAAGGCTCAAAGCCACCAGGCTTCCCTGGCTAAGTCCAACATGGCAATAAGGGTAGAAGTTCTGAGGTGATATGCTCCATCAGATAGAGTTCTTGGGTCCCTGGTCCCAGGCAAGAACTCAGTGTAAAGGTATAGTCCACACAAATTCTCTCTTCTTCAATCATCTGACACTTAGAGTAGCCCATAAGAGGGTCACAGTGTGTGTGTGTGTGTGTGTACATGCACACAACTTGGAACGGAAAGCAATTCTAGGGGGAAGACCTGCCACTTGGGTAGGTGTTATTTGATTAACTTAACTTAGCAAAACTCTGGTCCGTCCAATTGCCAGATTGCTCAGGGAGGAGCCTGAGGTGTGAACTGAAACACTTTGAACTGCCCCTCCTACTTTGTTAATTTCATTAAAAAAAAAAAACCCACAAAATCACCCATCTGTGGATGTGCGACTGAAAGGCTCACAGAGTCCTGGAGTCACACCAAGTACAATGATTTTAACTCTGCGTGGGTGTGAAGGTACAAATCTTTCTTCCCCTTTCCCCACCTTTTCTGAGATGTGTGGTTCTATCATTCATTCATTCATAAACAGTGAGCTGAACTATTGCCCTGCAGCTTCTCATTCTGTTTAGCTGCTGGGGTGTTCAACTAAGCTTCTGGGCATATTTAACTGTTTTGAACACTTGGGTGTTCAACTAAACTTCTGGGCATATTTAACTGTTTTCTAACTGGTATAAGCACATCCAGGGATGTTTTATTCTCTCTCTACCTTAATTAACTCTAGAAATAAGAAAGGACACTAGAGACATTCACTCATTTACCCCCTCACTCATTCAGCCAAGGGGAAGGCAGTGCTGGTGCAGATGTTCTTTTTTGCTCTTCATGGGAGGGAATTTGGGCATCGCAGATGATCAACATTCTGCTGTGAAGGCTTCCACCTGCCAACGCTATTTCTGAGGACCTGGCCTTAGACAGTAACACTCTGGAGGTGAGGAAGAATAGGCGGGCCCCTTCCTGCTGCTGAGACCATGGCTTTCTCTGTGTCGAGGTTGAGCTCAGCTCCTCTGACTCCCAGACGGGCTTTTCAGAAGACCATAAAGCCACTTACTTCTATTCCCAGTATTCTCAGAGGGCCTCTGCACTGTTGCTGAGATGCCTTCCTGGGCCAAGGTGAATTCTGCATCTGCTGGAGACCTTGCTCCGCACTGAAGAGGCTGTGACCTTGGTGGGTAGCTTTCCCTTGGGGCTGACAGGCACAGAGGTGATCGTGGGAGTTGTGAGCATTGTTGAGTACAGTGCTTTAGAATCACCAAGTCCCATATTCTTTGCAAAATGCAGGAGTCTACAAATAGTGTCAAGATGAGTGCAAACCATCCCAAGCAAGATCAAGGCCTCGTCTCTACCTAATTTCCTAAAATTAGGAAAAATTAGCCAGGCATGATGTGTGCACCTGAACTCCCAGCTCCTTAGGAGGCTGGGGCAAGAGGATTTGCTTCAGCCCAGGAATGAAAGTGAGGTTACAATGAGCTATGGTGATGCCACTGCACTCCTGTCTGGGTGACAAAATGAGACCCTGTCTCAACAAAAAAAAAAAAAGAAAGAAAGAAAAGAAAACAAAGATGAGTTCAGAGGTAGTAGGCAGCTCTGACCCATCACTGGCAGACTGTGACAAATGGAATTACTGTGGGAGGAAGGGCCAAGAGGGGCAACAAGCCTATCTATGATGCGATGGTGTGACAGAGAAAATGGAGGCGGGTCTGGGGTCAGAAGCCCTACTCAAGTGGCCTCCCAGGTAATAGGTGCAGGCACAAGAGTCCAGGAAGGTGCTTCTGGAATCCATGGCTCTAGGGTTTGGCTTCTCCACTTTCCTTCCTAGATGGCCCCAGATGGGTTTGGGAGGGGTCTGAACCATCACTGCTGACAGGCTCTGTGAGTCCATCTGCCCACCCCTTGGGCAGGAAAGAGTCTGGCTTTCCACATCAAAAATGGCCAGAGTAGCATTTATTGAGTATTATATGCTGAGTGAAGTCCCAATTCGCCCACATTGCACTGTCTCAGTAAAACCCTACAACCACCCATGAGATCAGGACTATTGTTCTTCCCACTTTATAGCTGTGGCTTTTAAGCTGAGGCTTAGAGAGGTAAGGGCCTGACCCAAGGTCACAGGGCTGAACAAACCTGAAGCCAGGACTTGGGAGCCAGGCTCCTCACTACTCAGGCGAGGATCTCTCAGACCCTGGAGCTTCCTTTTCTTCTCCAGCTCCATTTCCTTCAGTCTTTTGTAGACTAACTATGAGGAAAAGGCCTGGACACAGAGGAAAAATCTAGTTGGAGCTTGAATTGTGGCTCCTTGGTCAAAGGTGAGCTGTAGAAATCCAGAGGGTGGATGGTTGGGGATTATCTGGGAATTTCTTTTTTTTTTTGAGAGAGAGAGCCTCAAGCTGTCCCCCTGGGTAGAGTGCCGTGGCATTTCAGCTCACAGCAACCTCCAACTCTTGGGCTCAAGTGAGTCTCTTGCCTCTGCCTCTCAAGTAGCTGGGACCACAGGCGCCCGCCACAACACCCGGCTATTTTTTGGTTGCAGCTGTCATTGTTACTTGGTGGGTCCGGGCTGGGGATTCGAACCCACCACCTTAGGTGTATGTGGCTGGCACCTTAGCCGCTTGAGCCACAGGCGCTGAGCCAATTTTTTTTTTTTTATTTTTAAATTTTTTTTTTTATTTTGTAGTTTTGGCCGGGGCCAGGCTTGAACCCACCACTCTTGGTATATGGGACTGGCACCCTACTCCTTGAGCCACAGGCACTGCCCCTAAGACATTCTTTTTTTTCTTTTTTTTTTTGTAGTTTTTGTCCAGGGCTGGGTTTGAACCCACCATCTCCGGCATATGGGGCCAGCATCCTACCCCTTTGAGCCACAGGCACTGCCCAATTTTTTTATTTTTTGACAAAATAAATATAGTAGATCCTTTATACTGTAGAAAGCCTAGCAAATACAGAGAAGCAAAAGTTAAAACATAGAACACTCACCTTGTGTTACACAGAGGTAATCAAGCTAAAATCTTACATATATTTTTGCAAACTCTGGACTAAATATAGGTGCATACACACATATACAGTAGAACCTCTGTAAGTTGACCACCAAAAGGGACTGTAACAGAGATGGTCAACATAAGGAACTAGGCCTATGATGCTGATATGTGTATGTGGTGGATGTCTAGTCTGTGAAAATTAGGTCAACTTAAGGAGGTACCAATGTAGGGCACCTCCCTCCATGGTCAAGTATAGAGGTTCTATCATGCTTTTCATATTATTTATTCTTTTTAAAAGCAAAAATATTATTATTTGGAAACTGCTTTGTTTCACTCAATAATTTATCTGAACATCTTCTCAAGTGAGAACATCCTTCTCCACTGTATTCAATGTCTGTGTGGCATCTTATTTTGTGGCTTCCTGTATAATTCATTAAACTAATCTCCTGATGTTCGATATTTAGGCATTTCCAATTTTTGTGTTCCTGCTCTGATTAACAACTCTAGTTAAAACTTAGTACATCCTTATTTAGAACCTTAATGTGAAATTGATGGGTCAAAACATGGGTGCCACGTTTGCCCAACTACCCTCAGGAAAGACTGTAGCCATTTATTTTCATAAACAGTGTTTGAGACTCTCACTTCTAGCCCTGACGCACATATAAACACACCGCTGTTATTCCTGAGAATATTCTTTCACTAGAAAATAAAGGTTGACAATTTGATACATGAAATGCTATCCCATTATTGTTTTATTTAGCATTTCTTTAATTATTAATTGGGGTCAACAGGTTTTCCTGTGTCTGTTAGCCATTTTTAGTTGGGTTTGTGAACTTCCCACTTACGTCCTTTGTCCATTTTTCTGTTGGATATTCTTTTTAACACAGTGGTCTTATTTTAGGTGAGTAGTTCTTAGCCCTGGCAAATTAGAATGACATGGAAGAATTTAAAAAAGAATCCACGGAAAGAAAGGGGAAAAAAGGAGAGAAAAGAAGAGAAAAGGGAGGAGAGGGGAGGGGAGGGGGGAGAGTCAAGGTAGAAGCCATGGTTGGGAGCCACTGTTATAAATTACATTTCTCCCATTGCCTGGCTCCAAATACTTTCATTGTAGAATCTATTCTCTTTTCTTTGACACCCAGTTCTTTTGTGTGAAAAATGGGCAGCAGAACTGTGAAGCAACACAACACCCGCCTCTCTAGTTCTGTAAATCCCTTGGAGGAGGCCGGAGTTTCAGGAAGGAGGGTGAGACAGATGCTGCGGTCAGGCTCTCTGCCAGGTGGATTGGAAAAAAATGAAAAGAGTTTGCTCAGGCACTGAGACCTTCCCTGTAGGCAGGGCTCACCCTCAGTGCAGGGGAGAGAACTGGGGACCCATGCAACATTTGCTTCTCTGAAGCCCCTGCCTTCTGACACACAGAAATCTTGCCCTCTCTGGGACTTCCCGGCTGAAGATCAGCATTTTATCTGAGGTGGTTCATCTCCTTTCAGACATCTCTGTGAGAGAGGAGAGGAGTTTGGGCCCAAGGAATTGAGTCCTTCAGCAGAGACCCTGCCAAGGGTGGGAGGATCCCAGGGAGTCACAGGGGCTGTGGTCCAGCTTCTAGACCTCTGGAGCAGTTTCTGACATTCTCAAACTTGTTTGAATTCACTTCCATTAAAATGCAAAGGATATTCTCCTCTCCTCTTCCCCTCTATTCTACCAGTGCAGGTCATGGGGTCTGCCATGGGGGACAGGACTAGATGAATTCAGTCAGGAAGGTCCCTGGAAAGGGCAGGCTGGCTCACTGTCCCTTCAGGTCAGGGACTGCAGAGGCCTTGCAGGTCCTCCACATAGAAGAGTACACTCCGCATCCCAAATCCTAGTCCATATGGTGCCTATGTATGAGCCTGAGGCTGTTTCTTGTGTAAAATAGAGCAAATAATTCTGTGAGGACTGAAAATGCAGTGTGGGGCTCATTGTATATCTTTGGTGATACTCCGTGGAGACTTCTCCATGCCCTCTCTTCTCCAGTCAGTGCTAAGGACTCCAAGTCCAGCTCTGGGTCCTCCATCCCCTTTTCATCCTCAGTCATGGCCCCTTTACTCCGAGGCTCAGGGCACAGCAGGCAGCTCTGCCTAACTAGCCTTCCACCTCCAGCCTCTAGCAAAGCCTGCACCAGAAGCTGCACCTCTCTGCCTGCACCCAGCCTCCCCCATCCAGGCTGCACCCAGCGTCCCTGCTTCACCTCCCACCTCTCTCCATGAGCTTCATGTTCCCACATAATTTCTCTGCCCAGACTTAACTTTTGAAATTCGATCTTCAATTTAATTTTTATTGAGCACTTACTTTGTGCCAAGGACCCCATGCTTTGTCTTTGTTACCTCACTAATTGCTCACAGAATCCTTTTATTATTCCATTTTAGAGACAAAGAAAGTCAGACTAGTTCAGACTGTCCCAAAGCCATAGGGCATCAGGGAGCAGGACTTTGACCCCACCCTGATCTCCTGCCTGCACTGACCCTCTTCTAGGTGCCTGCCCCAGGAGGCTTCCCTTTCAGGCGATGTTCTGCCTCCCCTTAGACCCCGCCACCCTTGCTCCTCTCTCCAGCACCTCTTCCACCCTGCCTAATATTGGCAGTTTTTTCTGGGTACCTCTTGCCACCTTTGACCTTGAGTTCCCTTACAGGCAGAAAATGTGTCTTTGTATCTTATCCATCTTTGAGTCCAGCATAATGCTTAGAGCATTGTAGGTTCTTAAATTGTTTTTTGTTTTTTATTGAAAAGAAATACATGCTAATTCTAGAAAAAAATGGAAAACAAATAAATAAAAAGCAGAAAACAAGTAACACCTATGAACCCACCTCCCAAAGAAAATCATTGTTAATATTTTGGCAAATTTCCTTCCAGTTCTTTTTTAAAAATATATTTTTCTTTAGACAAATAACATGTGTTTTGCATAAAGTAGGCATCAGGCAGTATCATTTTCTATGTTGCTTTTTTACCTCCTATCATGGCCAAGTCTCCATTTCATTAGAAATTCTTTGAAAATGGGATTTTTTGGTGGCTACTGATTGTGCATTCATGTGACTATGCACTTGTCTTTATTTTTTTGTATTTGTATTTGTAGTTTTTTTGAGACAGAGCCTCAAGCTGTCACCCTGGGTAGAGTGCTGTGGCATCACACCTCAAAGCAACTTCCAACTCCAGGGCTCAAGCAATTCTCTTGCCTCAGCCTCCCAAGTAGCTGGGACTATAGGTGCCCACCATAATGCCTAGCTATTTTTGGGGTTGCAACTGTCATTGTTGTTTGGCGGGTCCAGGCTGGATTTGAACCCACCAGCTCAGGTATATATGGCTGGCGCCTTAGCTGCTTGAGCCACAGGCGCTGAGCCAATTGTCTTTATTTTTTAATTTAATTAAATTAATTAATTTTTTTTTTTTGAGACCGAATCTTACTCTGTTGCCCTGAGTAGGTACCATTGCATCACAGCTCACAGCAATCTCAAATTCCTGGGTTTGAGCAATCCTCTTGTCTCAGCTTCCTGAGTAGCTGGGACTATAGGCGTCTGCCACAACACCTGCTTATTTTTTCTATTTTTAGTAGAGATGAGGTCTCACTCTTGCTCAGGCTGGTCTCAAACTCTTGAGCTCAAGTGATCCACCCATTTTAGCCTCCCTGAATGCTAGGATTACAGACATAGGCACTTTTCTGTAAACCACCTCATGTTGTTCATTTAAGGCCTCTCTGATTATTCCCATAGGAGAAACTCCCAAAGTGGAATTATTGGGACCAAGAGAAGGGCATCTCCAAGGTACCTGGCCCAATAAAATTGAACAACCCCCTGCTCTATCAAACCCTCTCCCATCTCCCCATGCACAGGCCCTCACAGACCAGCCAGAAAGCCCCATCTTCTGGGGCCCTCCCTCTCATTCCCTCGAGTTAAAGGCAGTGTGGTTCAAAGGTTGTTGGCTATAAAATGGACTTCCAGTAGGAAACATTCCAGTAGGAAACACTAAGCCAATAGGGTTTTTCTGGTTTAGGTTTTGCTTTTTTGTAGAGATGGGGTCTTGCTCTAGCTCAGCTTGGTTTGGAACTCCTGGCTTTGAGCAATCCTGCCTTGGCTTCCCAGAGTGCTAGGATTATAGAAGTGGGAGTGAGTTCTTGCCCCTGGCCAGGAAGTGGACAATTGTAATAAATATTTTCTTTGGGGAAAATGAAAAAACACACAGCAAATACAGGTCCCAGATGTTAGGATTACAAGTATGAGCCACCGTTCCTAGCCAGAAGCCAATAGTTCTTAATCCATCAAGGCCACTGGGTTAGCCTTCTCTGTCATCAGGTTAATGGAAGAGATTTGGGGCTCAGGAGATAGGACACATTACGCAGTTATGTATATGATAAATTTTATTAGAAATATTATGTAAAAATATTAAAGAATATTCTGGAAAAAAGACAAAAAGTCATGGCTATTATCTTTTTAATTTTTTCACATTTTTCTAGGCCAAAAAAAATTAGTCTCTTCCTATGAAATGAGAATAATCTTTAATGACCTATAGATCAGTTATCTTCAAATATAGAAGATGCCAAAAAATTGTATACATATTTTAAGAAAAAACTATATTAAAATTGTAATGCTCAAGTCACATTTGACTTCTGTAATTATAAGAGGTGCTCAAATGTGACTTGTATGAACCTTTTGTCACCAGTATATATTGAGTATTAAAATTTTAATACAGCTTTTTCCTTTCTTTTCTTTTCTTTTTTTTGTTTTTTTGACACAGAGTCTCAATGTTGCCCTGGGTAGGGTGCTGTGGCATCACAGGTCACAGTAACCTCCAACTCCTGGGCTCAAGCGATTCTCCTGTCTCTGCCTCCCAAGTAGCTGGGACTACAGGCGCCCGTCACTACACCCAGCTATTTTTTGGTTGCAGCCATCATTGTTGTTTGGCGGGCCTGGGCTGAATTCCAACCTGCCAGCTCAGGTGTATGTGGCTGGCGCCTTAGCCGCTTGAGCCACAGGCGCCCAGCCAGCTTTTTCCTTTCTTAAAATGTGTATACATTTTTGGGCGCCCTCTTTATATTCCAAAGCTTCCAGGACTGATTTCAACTTGACCTATCAATGCCATCCTCAAAGGGATGGCCCAGAGTTCCCTAGCAGAAGGCTGAGTCACACCAGGTGGTGTGGCCATCAACAGTAGGAAATCAGAATGCTTTTCCAGCTCCATTGAAAACACTTTAGGGTTTAATCTAAACAGATGTTAAGTGGATCAATTCTTTGAGGAAATCTGTGTCAATTTTGATGTCACTCCTGGTCATCATCCGGGAAAGAATTTTTATTAAAGCACCCCAGAGCTGCTCGTAGAACAATCCTCCCCTTCTCACCAATCAATAACCTGCAGGACACCCTGCTATTTGAGGGAACAAAGGGTTCCTGGCCACAAGGAGCTCAGTCTACATCCCCCTCCGGGAGCTGGAGGAGGCTCTGGCCTGGCTCCAGAGCAGAGAGGTTCTCAAACTTCAGCACCGAGAGAGCCGCCTGGAGGGCTAAGAGACAGCTTGCTGGGTGCGGAGATTCTGATCCAGACGGTCCGGGGTGGCTAAAGAGTCTCCATTTCTAATGCGTTCCCGGGGGATGGGGCTGCTGGTCCTGGGACTGCGCTCTGAAAAGAGCTGGTCAAGGAGGTCAGAGGAGTGACTGCCAGGGACCGCGCCCCACGGGAGCCGGCGCAGGGCTCCGATCCGAGGGTGGCAGCGGGACGGCGCGCATGCCGGAGGGGGCGGTCGGCACCGAGATGTCCAGGGAGCGGCTGGGGGGCTGGGGAGAGTGACAGGGAAGCAGCCAGAAGCCGGAAGCTTGGGCTCCGGGAGCTGGCCGGCAGCTCGGCAGCTTGGTGTGGTTTTGCGGCGCGGGGCCGGAGGGCAAGGAGGCCGCCGGGGCCGGTTCGGGCTGCTCTGGGGGAGCAGCCGAGCGCGAAGCGCGGAGAGGGCGCCTTCGAGGCGCCCGGGCGGACTCCGCAGAGGGAGAGGTGGGCAGGACCTCCCTAGGCCACCCAGGGCGCCAGCTGCACCACCCCCACCACGCCCCGGCCCCAGGCCAGACCCAGCTGGGCGCCCCGCTCGGGCTCGCGGTCCTCGTGCGCCCCCTGGGACAGAAGGAGAGCTGGGAGCCCACGCCCCGGTCAGCCAAGGCCTGTCATCCCCTTCTGTCCTGAGTGTCCAGGTTGACTGGGTCCCTGCCTCTCAAATTCTTTATCTTTTCCAGCTTCCTGTCACCAGAGCTCAGGGCTCTGGTTGTCCATAAGGGACAAAAGGCTTCAAATACACACCCCACCCTGATCCCCAGAGAGCACTAGCCAAGGATTCTGTCCCCCACGCTGCTGCTCCTCACAGCTGGTGACCTTTAACAGCTCACTTCACCTCTTGGCCTCAGTTCCTCCTCCTATGAAGCAACTGGGTTAGATGGTTGTCCACCTTAAAGGTCTAAGTTGCAGAGGGTGGAACAGCCTGGCCCAGCTAAAAGCTAAAAGCTACTAGACTTTCTGCTCAGGAAGAAACTGAGGAGAGCCCAGGGAGGAGAGAGGGGTTAAAGACAGGCAGGAGCTATGAGGTGGGTGGGGGAGAAGAAGACCCGAGGCAGGAGAGGGAGTCACTGAGGACCCCTTTGCCAGCCTGCTCAGAAGTCCCGGCCTTTAAGAACAAGCTGGCAGAACCCAAAGCCCTATACTATGGAAGGCCCCCATGGGAATCCCCTCACTATCTGGGTGTGTGGGTTGCAGAAATATGTATGCCAGAGGATGAGGGAAGAAACAGGAAGGAACCTGCAAGCCAGACTGGAAAATCCAGCTGGGCAGGAGACAGCCCTGACTGTACCTCACAGTGGAAGCTGAGGCTTTGCTTGGCTCTGCTGCTGTCATGTGAGGCTGCTGGACCCCAGGAAGCCCCATCTGGGGAAGTGACTACCATTGGGCTGAGACTTCCTGAGCAGAAAGTCTAGTAGCTTTTAGCTTGGGGTCATACATATATGCTTCCGAGACTGTGTGCAAATAACATAAAATCCATTTTCCTATAGATTTACTCAATGCATTCAAAGATATTCTTTTTTTTTTTTTTTTGAGACAGAGCCTCAAGCTATCCCCCTGGGTAGAGTGCCATGGCATCACAGCTCATAGCAACCTCCAACTCCTGGGCTCAAGGGAGTCTCCTGCCTCAGCCTCCCAAGTAGCTGGGACCACAGGCACCCGCCACAATGCCTGGCTATTTTTTTTGGTTGCAGCCGTCATTGTTGTTTGGCAGGCCCAGGCTGGATTCGAACCCACCACCTTAGGTATATGTGGCTGGTGCCTTAGCCACTTGAGCCACAGGTGCCGAGCCCAAAGATATTCTTAATTTGCAAGCTTGGTGGCAGCTTCCAACACTTTAACCCAAAGGCCTTGGTGTTCCCAGCAGCCCACCCTCTCCCCTTTCAGCCGACAGGGGAGTACCCACAAAATGGCCTGATGGTTCATTGAAATGTCCCAGTGGGCTGGGCACCTGTGGCTCAAGTGGCTAAGGCGCCAGCCAGGTACACCCAAGGTGATGGGTTTGAATCCAGTCTGGGCCCGCCAAACAACAATGATGGCTGCAACCAAAAAATAGCTGGGGGAGGGGGAGAATGGGTGGAGGGAGAGTGATTGGTCGGCCCACACCTATGGTGCATCTTACAACGGTACTTGTGAAACTTAATAAATGTAGAATATAAATGTCTTAACACAATGACTAAGAAAATGCCATGAAGGCTATGTTAACCAGTTTGATGAAAATATTTCAAATTGTATATAAAACCAGCACATTGTACCTCATGACTATATTAATGTACACAGCTATAATTTAATTTAAAAAAAGTGAAAAAAAAATAGCCGGTTGTTGTGGTGGATGCCTGTAGTCCCAGGTACTTGGGAGGCTGAGGCAGGAGAATTGCTTGAGCCTAGGAGTTGGAGGTTGCTGTGAGCTGTGATGCTATGGCACTCTACCCCAGGTTAAAGCTTGAGGCTCAAAAAAAGAAATGTCTCAATGGTTTATTTAAGACTGGCTATCTGAAAGAAAAAGATAACATGGGAAATGAAAAAAGTGGCTGACGGCTTGGTCCCTGTGGCTCAAGTGGCTAGGGCACCAGCCACATACACCTAAGGTGGTGGGTTCGAATCCAGCCTGGCCTGCCAAAACAACAATGACAGCTGCAACCAAAAAATAGCCGGGCATTGTGGCAGGTGCGTGTGGTCTCAGCTGCTTGGGAGGCTGAGGCAGGAGACTCGCTTGAGCCCAGGAGTTGGAGGTTGCTGTGAGCTTTGATGCCACAGCACTCTAC